>JAWNLR010000093.1:6692500-6762991 GCA_035042205.1 Drosophila infuscata | reverse complement strand
TTCTCAGATTTGCGGCTTACAGAAAGGTCTCTATGAAAACCCGTGCAGTTCAAATCTAAATCGATTTTCATTATTTATATATTTGTGTGTTTGTTCAACCAAATCTAAATATACGCTACTAATCTTGCTGCCAAGCCACGACCAAAATAATACATTTATTTAGCAATGGAATTACACATTTAAATGCCAAACTTAAGCTCGCAATCCCAAAAGCTGCGGTTCATAAATAGTTGCCACTTTTTAGATACTTGGCAAACAGCTCGCAGATGTCTATCGAAAACAAGATGTGAATAAAAAGAAGTGTGCAACAAATTTGCTTGCATCTTGTTTCCAACAAAAAACTGGAATTGTAATGGCCAATAAAATATTCGAATCGCAGACAGCAAAAATAGCGCTAAACACAGATTTCATTTAGGAGACGCAACCACAAAAATAAAATAATAAAATAAGGACAGGAAGAAATATATAATCGAAATAGACAAGGATGGAAGGAAAAAAAATATAAAGAAAGCCGATTGAATAATTACATAAATCTCGGTTAATATTAGCATTTTTTACAGACAACATTTCGTTGCCAAAGAAATGGAATAAAAATACAAAATCGAAGCATAAATTTACAAGCAATCTGGCCTGTGAAAACCAGCAGGCGGCACTTGCCCCTGCTTACCACTAAAGTCTACAACCCCCTTTCCACCCTCCCCTGTCAGACTTTAACCCCCCTTCGTCTACATGCGCCTTTCCTTTATTGGACATTTAAAGGTTTTTTGCACATTTGCATATTTGATTTATTGACTGAATATTGTAAGTAAGGTCCAGAATGGGCCACCAACGGCTTAACAGTTTACCAAACCCCCCTCCCCTTTTTTTAAATATATACCCTTTGCCCACAGGTCATTGCAATGCTGATTTTTCTGTACTTACTCATTTTTCTTATTTTCATCTTCTTTTTTTATTTTTTTTTGATTACAGGTTACGGCTACGGATGGCGATGTAGATAGACCAATAAATATTGTATATTTCCTTACCGGCCAGGGCATCGACCCGGATAATACAGCAAATAGTAAATTTGATATAAATCGCACAACGGGCGATATTTTTGTACTCAAGGTAAGTGGCACTCACAATGCTTAAGCTGATTTCCCGTTAAACAACCCCCGGACAACTCACCGAAACCCACCGACACCAATCGACACCATAAAACCCGTAACCGTAATGAATGCCAGTTAAAGTCCCCAACTGATGATGAAAACATGAAATCCCCTCCACACCCAAACCACCGACTGACTCCTCCCCCTCCGACTGCCTCCTTCTCCGACTGACTCCTCCACCGAGTTAAGCGTGCAAGTGGCGCCTCATAACTTTGTTTTTTGTTGGCCCACCTGCAGTGCTCAGAATATGATTGCCAGGCGGGGGTGGAGGACCCGAGGACAGCTGCTGGCGGTTAACAATTGGGCCAACAGTTTATATATACACACACACACACACAGACACACACAGACACACACAGTTTATGGTGTGTGACGGGCGAACTCTTAAAAGACTTTAAATACACTGAAATAATAAAAAAACTTTATGATTATGGGTGTCTTTTAAAAACAATTTTAATAAATAATAGAAGTTAGCTGAATATGTTAAATTTGAATACTATATTTTAAAATAATTGCTGGCTTAACGTATTCTACAAAAAAATTAATAATGCAATAGATATAAATAATTAAATAAATAACCAAGCAAGCAATAATTATAATTTATCAAAAATTATTCTTAATAAAAAACAAAATAATATTTAAAATAATAATAATAATTAATTAATTAACCGTTTCAAAATCAAACTAATAAGAAAAAAATGTTTTAAGAGATTTAATAAAATACAAAACCAGAACAATTAAGAGCTAGTAAACATTGAAAAACCGTTTAGAAATCACCTCAATATATAACAAGAATGTCAGCAGTATTTAAAATATTATTTTATTAAATAGTAGCCAAACATTTAATATTTTTACCAATTGTTGATTTTTATTAAATGAAAAAAAAAATATAAAATATCTGCAATGGATTCATTTTATAATCGATCAACTACTTTATGCATAGTTCAATCAGTTAAAGATAAGTGATAAAGCAGCTGTATTGACTTTTTATACACTATGCCAGCTGACAGCTGACGCAGCTTTTAAAAATACTTATATAGATATATATATATATATATAGATAGACACTATGAAACATTGGTAAAATAAATACTCGCTGGCAGATATTTTCAATACTTGATGTTTTTGGCTGCTTTTGAATGTTAACAATGTGCGCCTGTGTATTGTAAAGCTTTCCACGCGGCTCGCTGGCGTATGATTAATTTAAAACTGTGTCAAACCGCACAATCTCACACACCAGCAAACACACACACAGCCACAAACACACACAGCCACACACACAAATATACACACACTGGTGATGGAAAAAATGACATTTGCTAGCATAAAAAAAAACTGCAAGCGTTTGATGCCAGCTACATGAACTCCAATTAATTTCAGACAAAGTCCATAAAAACAACCAGTCAAATGGTACTGCCAACGACCACGCCTCCTCCACAGAGTACACACCACCCCACCCCTCAACCCACCACCCCCTCATGCCACACTTTGCTGCAACAAATGTTCAAATGTTGCTGCTGCTCTCGGTATGCTTTATTTGTTTTATTGTTTTAGGAGCTCTGCTCTATGTTTAATTGTGTATGTGAGTGTGTGTGTGTGTGTGTGTAAGAGTGTGTGAATTTTAGTATGTTTGTGTGTGTGTGTGTGTTTTTTTTTTTGGTAACGACAGCGTGTGGCATTTGTGGTTTTGACGCTCTACAAGCAGCCACATGTAAATGACATTCGTCGTTCGTTATTGGTGCGTGGTTGCCTCGCATAAAATTCTGTTTAAAATGTAGTGGTGTGTGTGTGTGTGTGTGTGTTGTGTGTGTGTGTATGTGTGTGGTTGTGATGCTTGATAGGAGGAGGTTAGTCGTTGAGTTTAGCGAGCGCCACTCGACAGCTGCAGCGCGGTATTTAATTTGTAATTGCTATTGCTATGCGTGTCACATGCCACTGAATTGTGAAATGTGAAATGCTAAAACGTTCAAATCGTAAAACGGGCAAAATGTCAAATGTGAAATGGGAAATGGGAAATAGTGGCTAGAGGCAAGCGGCAAGCGGCAAGGGGGCAAGGGGGCAAGTTGTGTAAGGGGTGAAAAGTTTTCCGTTCGCTTTAATTGAGCGAGTGCTATTTGCTGCAAATTCAGTTTTTGTGATTGGAATTTCTGATTTATCGTCGCGAATTTTGTTTATATTTTAAAGTTAATGTTTTATTTTTATTATTTATTATTATTGTTATAAATAATTTCAAATTTTACATAAATACTAATGGCATCTCTTACAAATCACGCAACAGTCCTCAAGCTAGGTTATTTATCAAGAGCAGCTTCAAATACCAGCCAAAATATATTAGACATATATTAGTAAATAGACAGATATATCTATATATATATTTATATATGTGTATTCATATAGATATCTGCCCAAAATACAGTCAAAGTCGATTTTAATTTGCATATCCAATCGAAAATATATTCAAAGCGAAAATGTAATTGAAACCAGACTTAATCCAACTGGTCCAAACAATTTCGAAATGAGCCAGGTAAGCAATATTTAAGGATAATTTAAATAGGATCACAGTCAAGTAGGCAAACACACACACAAACACACACACACACAAAGATACACACAGCTGACACAGTGTTGTGTTGAAATTGAACAAATTTCATTTGATTTGATGGTCTTTATTTAGTCATGATGCTGACGCTTATATTGAGTCCCATTCATGAGATAACTCATTTAATGAGAGGGAGGGAAATCTAATATGAAACTGAACAAATAAATTGACAGCAGCCACAAAGATGTACACAACAACAACAACAACACCAGCAACAACAATGACAACAATAACAGCAACAATGACAACAACACCAGCAACACCAATGACAACAACAACAGCAACAACATTAAGCAAATGGTCGTCTTCCTTTGCGAGAACCTGTAGCTGACAATAAGACATGTCAGATATGTATACATATATATATATATAGATATATATATATTTGTACAAACTGACTGCCCTTCTTCGATTCAGTGACTGCTTTCCTGACACTGCCGTGGGCATAAAATAATTTGCAAACAAACAAGACAAACAGTCATCGTATCGAACGCTACTCACTCTCTCCCTCTCTCTCTTTCTCACACTCTCCCTCTGTCTCTTTCTATCACACATAGCCCTTAGACCGGGATCAGCCGAATGGTCGACCGCAATGGCGCTTCACCGTATTTGCACAGGATGAGGGGGGTGAGGGCCTTGTCGGCTATGCGGACATTCAAGTTAATCTGAAGGACATCAATGACAATGCGCCGCAGTTTCCGCTTGGCGTCTACTTTGGCAATGTCACCGAGAACGGCACCGCCGGCAGCCCCGTGATGACAATGTCTGCCATTGACTATGACGATCCCAATGAGAGCACCAATGCCCGGCTAATCTACTCGATTGAGAAGAACGTCATCGAGGAGGAGACGGGCGCGCCCATCTTTGAAATTGAGCCCGAAACGGGACACATCAAGACAGCCGTTTGCTGTCTGGACAGAGAACGAACACCGGACTACTCCATTCAGGTGGTCGCCATGGATGGCGGTGGCTTAAAAGGTAAGCGCAACATACACATACATACGTATGTACATACATATGAGTACATTGAGACTACTCAAGTGACATTCACACTACTCGTTGTACTCTGTTACCAAAGTGTAGTAAAATGAGTATTCAACTCTCGATAAAAAACATGTTTTTAATTAAACAAATATTTAAATTATAAATAATTAATGAAGTTATCTATTTGTATAGCATTTTCAATCAGTTATCACTAACTTTGTGTGTAAAATATATATAACAGGTTTTTAGGATAACTTCTGATATTATTTATACATAAATTTTCATTTATTGCAAAGCACTCTAGTCTTAAAAATGTTTAAGTATAGGAAACAATAAGTAATAAGAAATATTCTTAAAAAAAAATAAATTGCATTATTAAGATTTTAAAATTATATTTAAATATTATATTAAAAAATCGATCAATCGAAAAAATAGTTGTCTAAGCAAAGAATATAATATTAAAACTTTTAAAGCTTTATTTTTATTTGTTTTATTTTGTATAATAATAATTCAATATTAAAAACAATGTTTATTAATTTATTTTTAATTATAATTTTATTTAGGTAGACAATTGAATATTTAAGTTTCCAAATCTTTTATTATTCTTTTTTATTTATTTTTTTGTTTAATTAAATATATATATATTATATCCGATTATCAAGCTACCTCCATCGTGGCTTATAAAACCCTTTTATTCAATGCTTAACAAAGTACTGCAAAGTCGTTAGTTTTCTCCAGCAACATCTTAAATGACTCTCGGAAATCAATTGAAGCTTATGTGATTTCTCTCGTTGTCTCGTTAGGCACCGGGACGGCCTCGATACGTGTCAAGGATCTGAACGATATGCCGCCGCAGTTTACCAAGGATGAGTGGTTCACCGAGGTGGATGAGACGAACGGCACTTATATACCCGAGACGCCGATACTTACCGTCACCGTGCAGGATGAGGATGAGACGAACAGCTTCCAGTATAAAGTGGTGCCCAACAGTGGCTTTGGTGCCGACAAATTTGCCATGGTGCGCAATGCGGATGGCACTGGCTCCCTGAAGATTATCCAGCCCCTGGACTATGAGGATCCGTTGCAGAGCAGCGGTTTCCGCTTTCGTATCCAGGTGAATGATAAGGGTGAGGATGGCGCTGGTGGCGCCAGCGATAAATATCATGTGGCCTACTCGTGGGTGGTGGTCAAGCTGCGTGATATCAACGATAATGTGCCCCGATTTGAGCGCGATCACATCGAGGTGTCCATCTACGAGGACACCAAAGTGGGCACCGTACTCGAACAGTTCCGGGCCACCGATGCAGATCAGGGTGGACATTCGCGAGTCTCGTATAGAATCATCCGGGAAAGCAATCGTCGCCGGCAATTCGCAATCAGCGAAAAGGGCGCAATTAGCATACAGAGGCCGTTGGATCGGGAGGCGGAGGATCGACACAATGTGCAGATCGTTGCCAGCGATGATGGCAATCCATCGCGCACAGCAACCGCCACACTCACCGTGGTTGTCAAGGATGTCAATGATAATGCGCCAACGCTGGCACAGGACTACAGGCCAACGCTGCCGGAGAATGTGTCGCCACGCAAAATCCTTGAAGTGGCCGCCAAGGATGCCGACGATCGACAACGAGGCAATGGCGGACCCTTCAGCTTTCGCCTAGATCCGCTGGCCAGCGATGAGATACGAGCCGGCTTCAAAGTCGAATACGATCGCCGTAAGTTTTATGCTCTTATATATGTTAATAACATGTTACATGGGTTGGAGTCCCACGTCCACTAGGGAGCTAGAAAATCGATAAAAATCAATTGGCAAACCGATAAAGCCACATATCGCCCACAATTTTATGGAGACAGTCACCAATTTTGGTTGGTAGGTTGCTGCCCCGATTGATCTATAATCCAAACTATGATTAAAACGTCCATGCTTTTGAAAATGCGTTGAGTTTTGACGAAGTTATGGCATTTTGAAGATTCGACCTATGCCCATATGCCCTTTTACCGATTTTCGGACTATAATTTTGACTTCTGTTTCGACCCAAAATTACGTTTTCAACTTTAAATGTAGGATTGATCTAGAGACCAAACTATGATTAAAGTGACATTGCTTTTGCAAATTGGTTAAGATTTGACGAAGTTATGGCATTTTGAAGGTTAGATCTATGGCCATATGCCGATTTTCGGACTATAAATTGGACTTATGTTTCGACCCAAAATTACGTTTTCAACTTTAAACGTAGGATTGATCTAGAGACCAAACTATGATTAAAATGACATCGCTTTTGAAAATTCGTTGAGTTTTGACGAAGTTATGGCATTTTGAAAATTTGACCAATGCCCATATGCCGTTATATATTTTGTGCCTAAGAAATTAATTATACAAGTCTGCTGCAGACTATGAAATATTAACTCCAATTGAACTTGTCAACCCTTCTAGTGAATATTACAATTTTGTGGCAATACAAAATAAATACACAACTGTGGAGTATTTGAAATTAAAGGCAGTAGTGAAATTGTAAAAAAAACATGAATTGCAAGAAACAAGAATAGTTCGGAGTAAGGACTAAAATTTAAGTGGCATCAGATTAAAAGCTTTCTACAAGGATATGCAATCTTACTTATACCTACGATAGCTTCGCATTAAAGCCGAACTTCAACTTGATTATTTACAACTTGCAAGTTGCAATCACTTTGGAATACGAATAGAGTCAGAACTTTGCCTTCGCATTACCAATTCTGAGTTGGCCTGTAGAAAACCAGACAACCGCAAGTCAATTTGCGTTTATAATCAATCGTAGGCTGCAACTGCTGCCGAAAGACTTGCAGCACTTGCAGCTAATGGCAACCGTTTGTGGCATGCTCTTGAGTCTCGTTCGGCTGATGGGAGTTGCGTTTACTTCATTCACAATCAAACAGAATCAAACGGTTAGCCAAAGTGTGTTTCTGCATAGAAATGGTGATTGAATTATGCCACAGACAATCAGCATCATCAGCAATGTTTGTGCACCAAGTTAGTTACCCAAAAGCCAAAAGAGACAACGAAAAATCAAAAAGGAAAGCGTACTTATATGAGAGTGGGTGCATTCATAGATACCCTGTTAGTGGGCTTAAGATGTAGCCATAGTTACAGTTACAGATGCAGCACATCGGAGCCACTTCAAACATTTTTTATTTATAGGGCATTCAAATTTGGAACAGCTCGAAGCCTTCGGGCCCTTTTCTGGCGTCGACACTCGAATCATTGAACTGGCTTTGTTTTCACGGCGAATTCATTTGCTTTCCTCTTGGGTGGAAATCAAATTGGTCTACAATTTTTGTAGTCACTGTTTTTTTTTTGATAAGCTGTATTCGGCTAGGGTACAATAGACATTAAAAAACTAAAGTAAACAAGTTTTGTTTTTGGCTCTGGTCGATTGAACTCGACTAGAAAATACTCAGAAAGTTCTTGTTTCAATATGCAAATATTAAGAGTAATATTATATTGAATATTAAATATTATTATTATATTAAATTTTAATTCAAGGAAGGTTCAATGCTTATATTTGTTAATCGTTAATTAATATAATTGAGTTGCAACGATTTTTGCGATCAAATTAAATAAACGAGAGGATTAAAACCAAATTTGAAGTCAGAATTTTGAATTTTTCTCGTTAGAGATAAGCTTTTTAATTCAGACATACAGACAGATAGACAGAATTGCCTACATCTACTAGGCTGTCAAAGCTGATTTCAAATATAAATGATTTTTGGGGCTGTTACATGCATTTTGCTTAGTCAATATACCCTTCTCCCATTCACAAAGCTTCCAGGGTATAGAAGGAAAATAAAGACAAAAGCCCATAGTAATAAGCCGAGCACCCAAAAATCGAATCGAATCGAATCGAAAGAAATTTGAGGTGCCACTCGAACACAAGCCTGCTATTGACAAGCCGTGCGTTTTCCAATTTTCTCCTTTGAGCTTTGGCCCTGCCACACGCGCTATGCCAATTTTTGTTTGAGTTTCGGGACACATCTTTTCAGGGACAACAATTTTTTTTTTCCTTTATTTGTTGTTTGTTTTTTATTCCTTTTTTTGGGTTGAAGTGTGCTAAAATTTCAACACGTGGCTGGTTGTTGGTTGTTGTTGTTGGCAAAAGTCGAATAAATAATTGATTCGAGAGCCTTTTAAATTAATTCCAATAAACAGAAACAGAATGAAATTAAATGGGTTTCATTTGGGGCTGCTCCCAAAATGATATCAATTTGCATGGCTAATTATCTAAATGAGTTGTGTAATTAGTAATAAAAAGCGACCCAAAAGCAGGTACCATTTACAAACATACATAAATAAATGAACATAAATCGTTAATCAAACTAATGCATTTCATGTAAATGCATTTCACATTTGTTCAATTCGATTTGCCTCATAAATTATGCCAAAATTGCAAATATATATGGAAAAAAATGACAATAATGCAAAAAAATAGATATAAATAAATATTTTCTCTTAAAAGCATTTGTATTTTAATGTATTGATTACGTTCGTAAATTGATAGCCGCATTGAAATTCAAATAATCAAAAGTAATATCATGAATAATCCACTCAAATGTTGCAACATTATTTACCACTCAGGCTTAGTCGATTTTTTGCTATTTCGCTTTAATTAATGCATTTGAAAGTGAATTATTTCAATTCGTATTTAATATTCCTTTTGCGAATCGAAAAAACCACAAAACAAAGCTGAATATAGTCAATAATATGAAAAAGCTATAAACAGCAATAATCGAATACAAGTGTCATCAAATTCATTGACTTGAGTACTTTAAGGTATTCAATTTCAGTCAATTTCAATTGAAAGTTTCTTTTATTGGAATTTTAATAAAAGACTGCGCCTAAATGGGACCTCATCTTGAATTTCGAATTTCCCCATCTACTCTTTCTATGCACATCAAATGGAATTCACTTGAATGCCACATGCCACAATCAACAAACATTTCGACGAACCCAAAATAAACCCACACTTCAAACAAAACAGGAGGCGACAATGGCAACGGGGTGGCCATCATTTCCTCGCTGCGTCCCTTCGACCGTGAGCAGCAGAAGTCCTATGACATCCCCATCGAGATAAAGGATAACGGGGCACCGGCGATGACAGGCACCAGCACCCTGACTGTGACCATTGGCGACGTCAACGACAACAAAATGCAGCCGGGCAGCAAATCGGTACTCGTCTACAACTATCAAGGACAGTCGCAGGATACGGCCATCGGTCGGGTATATGTCAACGATCCCGACGACTGGGATGTGCCCGACAAGAAGTACTACTGGGAGGCCCAGGAGCATCAGCGCTTCAAACTCGACACGGACACGGGCATTTTGACAATGCGTGCTGGCACTCGTCGTGGTCGCTATCAACTGCGCTTTAAGGTAACGTTTAACAATAGTTATCGATAATTACTACTAACTATATTTATTGATATATATGTATATCTATAAATTATCTATGTAGCGTTTATCCATCACCTTCTCTAACGTCTTTTTATGAGTTGCTTATCAGCTTTTATCGTCCTTTCTTGACAAATCTATTATTTTCTGTCAATCGATGAATAATCGATAATAATAAATATAAATAAATATATATAAAGTACAAATTTAAATATATTCCATCTATCGTGTGTAATGAGGCAATTCTCTTCCGTTTCAAATCTGATTTCTGATTTATATAAAAATATACATCCTCCATCTATCTTATCACTTTTGTATTACCTCTTTGGAGTTCCTATTTTCATTTTATCACCTTTGTTGTGCATCTATTGCTTTCCAATATCCATCTTGTGTTCTGTGTATTTCAACTATCGCTTTCTTATCCTGTTATATCTTTAATAGCTAAATAACAAATAAATACCAGTATATTATTCTATATCCAATCCAAAATCAAACTATTTATCGGCCATCTTTCTTACACCTATCCACTCGTCACATCGATCTTTTTGCAGGTTTACGATCGCGAACATGGTCAGGAGGATATACCAGCGAATCTGAGTGTTACGGTGCGCGATATCACATCGGAGGCAGTGCAGCAGGCGGGTTCCATGCGCCTCTCGCACATCACCGACGAGGACTTTGTGCGCACCTGGAATCCGCTGAAGCAACTGGTGGAGCCATCGAAGCTGGAACGTTTTCGCAACAAGCTCGCCGAGCTGCTCTACACGGATCGGGACAATGTGGATGTGTTTAGCGTGCAGCTGCGTTCCCAATCTCCCCATCCGCTGACCGATGTACACTTTGCCGCCAGATCAGCGACACAGCAGCCGTACTTCAAGGCGGTACGGCTCAACGGGGTGGTGCAAATGCATCGTGAGGAGATCGAAAAGGAGGTGGGTCTGAACATAACCATGGTGCACATTGACGAGTGCATTCACGAGGGACGTGGCAAGTGTCCGAGCGGTTCGTGCAGCTCACGCACCGAGCTGGGCAAGCGACCCTACACGGTCAGTGTGAACCGTACCGCACTGGTAGGGGTACGGCTGGAGCTAAGTGCTCAGTGCGTGTGCCGGGCAAGGAATTTCAGTGGACAGGATCACAATTGTCGCTGGCATCACTGCTACAATGGGGGACGCTGTGTGGAGACGCGTAACGGGCCGCGTTGCGTTGCCTGCCCCGTGGGGTATGGCGGACCTCGTTGCCAGCAATCGACTCGTAGTTTTCGCGGCAATGGCTGGGCCTGGTATCCTCCGCTGCAGCTGTGCGGCGAATCCCATCTGAGTCTGGAGTTTATTACACGCGAACCGGATGGCCTCATCCTCTATAATGGGCCCATTGTGCCGCCCAAGCTGGGCGAACCGGTTATCAGTGACTTTATAGCCATTGAACTGGAACAGGGCTATCCGCGTCTCCTCATCGATTTTGGCTCTGGCACTTTGGAGTTGCGGGTGAAGACCAAAAAGACACTGGACGATGGCATCTGGCATCGTTTGGATGTCTTTTGGGATGCGGAAAATGTGCGTCTTGTTGTCGACTTTTGTCGCACGGCTCTCGTCTCCGAACTGGAGGATGGCACAGCGCCCGAATTTGATGACAATGCGTGCCAGGCACGTGGACAAATACCACCGTTTGCGGAGACACTGAATCTGAATCAACCGTTGCAACTGGGCGGCCTGTACAGGCAACACTTCGATCAGACGCTCTACAATTGGCAGTATGCCTTCAGCTCGAAGGGATTCGATGGCTGTATTCGCAATGTGGTTCACAACTCGGAGCATTATGATTTGGCATTCCCGGCGCTGGCACGCAACAGTTTTCCCGCCTGTCCCCAAACGGATGAGGTGTGCCTGAAAACGGAGCACACAGCCAGATGCTGGGAGCATGGCAATTGTGTGGCTAGCCTGGTGCAGGCCAAGTGCCATTGTCAGCCAGGTTGGATGGGTGCCGGATGTAATGTGCCCACTGTGCCCACGACGTTTAAGGCACAGAGTTATGTGAAGTTTGCTTTGAGTTTCGAACCGGATCGCTTTAGTACTCAGCTCCAACTGAGATTTCGCACCCGGGAACAGGGCGGCGAACTGTTTCGTGTCAGTGATCAGCATCAGCGGGAATATGCCATATTGGAGCTGCGTCGTGGCCAGCTCCAGTTCCGCTACAATCTCAACTCGTTGCGCAACGAGGAACAGTTGCTGGCGCTGACTGCGGTGGCTGTCAACGATGGCCAGTGGCATGTGGTGCGAATTAGCCGTTATGGCTCGGCAGCGATTATGGAGCTGGATGGTGGCGAGTCGCGGCGCTACAATGAGTCCTTCCACTATCAGGGACACCAGTGGCTGACCATTGACAAGCAGGAGGGCGTCTATGCGGGCGGCAAGGCGGAATATACGGGCGTCAAAACGTTTGAGGTGCAATCGGACTTTCAGAGGAGCTGCCTCGATGACATCAGGTAACAATCGACCAATCTATTTCCCATAATGGGAAACCCTTTTTGCTAATTATGCGCATTCCGTACTTCTTTGTTGCATGCACGAAAAAGACTCGATGGCAAACATCTGCCACTGCCACCGGCAATGAATGGCACCCAATGGGGCCAGGCGACGATGGCCAGAAATGTTGAACGCAATTGCCCCTCGAATCGGCCGTGCTCCAATGTTATCTGCCCGGATCCCTTTGATTGTGTTGATTTGTGGAATGAATACGAGTGCACGTAAGTACGAATACCAACACCTGCAACCCAATCAAAGTCCGTTGTTGCCACCCCTCAATTTTGTTCAAACTGCAACATTTTGTGCCACATGCGAACTACCAACTGCAAGTGTTCCACAAGCGATTCGCACTTGAAACCATTTCCAGTTTTACATTGGCAAAGCACAAACAATGCACATCCAATCTTTAACTGCCTGAAGTTAGTCCTGCTGTTTGCACTGCATTTTTCATCATGTCCTTTGAGCCACAGCTAAACAGCTCTTTGTTCGCATCAATTTAAAGAAATCTGAAGCAATCTGAAGAAAAACACACATAAAATTTAAAATATTGCCAACAAACTAAGCAGGAAAAATCTTAAACTATGCTTATATTTATAATGATAACAAAGTAAAGTAAAATAGATGATATTTGTTCCATATAAAAATAAATACATATTGACGATTATAATTTTAAATTAATTTTAATTCATTCAAGATTTTTTCCTATTTATAATTATACAAGTCTAAAATATGTATTTAAAATAGACGATATCTATACTATATAAATATTTTATATTGACGATTATAATTGCAAATTAAATTAATTTATTTAATACCTTTTTCTATTTAAAATAAATGATATCTGTACCATATAATTATTACATATTAAGGATTCAAATTTTAATTTAATTTAATTTATTTAATATTTTTCTGAATTTATAATCATATAAGTGTAAAATATTTTAATAATAATATTTAAAAGCAGTTCCTAAGTGCTGTAGATGGCCAACATACAAACTTAAACCTAGAATAAATATCCTGCAAGCTATCTTATATATTTCTATATTTATTCTCACTTTAAAAAACAAATTTTTCACTCCATATTTTACATTTAAATTTTATGTGGTATATTTTTACCCATTTAATAGTGAAAAATTTATAAATCAATATTCGCAATTATGTTTTTTCGCAAGCTTTTTGCTTGTTTGCAATAAATTTAAAATTTAATTATTTTTTTTATCTTGTGTAAATTTCCTTCCATTTTTTTCCATTTTGTTTAAATTAAATTGAATTCGTGTTAATTGCACTCGTAAAAGAAAACAGAGTCTGATTAAAAAAACTAAAGCAAAATATTACATTACATTAGTAAACACCAACTGCCGGTTGCAACTCTAAATGGGGGCAACAAAAACTTGCAACACAACAAAGTTGCAGCAAATGCATAAATATTTATGTTTGCATTTCAATTGCTGCGCTAAGCTCCACTTTCAAACGCAACGAGTGCGACACATCATTTTCACATTAACTGTAGCATAAACTTGAGACGCCTCCAGCAGGTGTGGTATATATATTTGTAAATGCAGCTACAGTTGCTAGGGCCACAAATAGCAAATAATATCAATTGTCATCAACGTGTCCTGACACATCCACACCCCAGTTAGATGCACCGCAGTATTTGCAACAATTTTATATATATATATAAATAAATATATCCATTTGCATGACTCTGCCGGAAAAGGGGCGAGATACTTCAGCAGTTTGTGGCAGCTGCCATTTGCAACACCTTCTTCCAGCTGCGAAAAGCTGAACATTTTCCACATCATTAGTTTTGCCGAGTGACTCCATTTGAGTCACACTGAGAACAAACAGACCCCCCCCCCCCCCCCCCCCTATCTTTTTATCCTGCCATCTATGCGGCAGTGCATCATGACTTTTGCTGTGCCCCACCAACTCTCTCCTCTCTCTCCACTCTATCTTTTCACTCTCTCTTCACTCTTTGCTGCTAACAGCGTGCTCCATTTATTTTAGCCATTATATCAAAGTTGGTAGCAAAACGGCTGCTGTAAAATTTGCTCCCATTTTGTAAGACGAATTGAGGAGTTGGACAGGATGAAAGAGAGAGAGAGAGAGAGAGAGAGAGAGAGAAGCAGTGTCGCTTTAAGCAAATTTAAATAATGCCACGCGGACACATCCTTTCATCTCAGCTATATATATATTTATCTACATATATATATATATATATATACTTGTCCAGGTGGCGATGCGCCATAAATTATGCCTGCTTTTTAGCCTCAATTCGAATTTCATTGTGCAGTGGCTGTTGAAATCGTGTCAGGCGCTGAAATATAATGTTGCGGCTTCCCCCCACTCCCCCACTCCCAACTCTCTCTCTCTCTCTCTTACTCCATCTGCCTCTCGCAAGCCCTTGCATCCACTTCACAAGAAGATGAATTGACCCAAATTGCAACTGCGTGTGTTTGTTTGTGTTGCACAAACGAAAGCGAGCGTGCAATTTAAAAAATATTTAAAATACAAAATAAAATAAAATAAATAAAAAAATTTAAATTGCTGACAATCTATTCAATTTGTGTAAATGCAATTTAGCAATCTCTAAACAAAATTTGTTTGTTCTTTCGAGTCTCAACTTAAGCTTCAATTGAATTCTCTTTTTTTTACCTCAACTTTAACTAATTTATTACTAAAGCTGACGCTGCAAGATCGCTTTAAATTCTTTACATTTTAGAAAAAGCAAAAACAGCTACAGCAAAATAGCTTAAAAATTTGCGAGCTCTGCTCATGAATTAGTGATTACCGTGTGAAACTAGAAACTAATCCTTTGGAGAGCGGCAGGCGCCTGCCTGGGAACCATCCAGTGAGCCTTTTGCCCAGCGGAACTAACGCGAGCCTAATGCGTTGCAAAGCTGCTGCTGCACACACACACACACAGAGCGAGAAGACACAAAGCGGTGGCTGCAACGGGAAATACTTGCCCCAGCGACATCCGCCCGTCAGCTGCCCGCAGCGGCTTCCACCAACTGACCAACTTTTTGGGTTGAAATAAAAAGTTGGACGCTTTTAAAAAGTTATGCGAAACATGAATTTTACAAATGCCACTCTAAAACTCAACGCTACTCAACCCTCTTCTCTCTCGCTCTCTTTCTCTCTCTCACGTTCTCAGTCTGTCTCTCTCTCTCTCTTACGGTCTCATTAGCTACACAATGGAAAATATGAGACTGCATTTAGCGAAAATCGCCTTAAAATTTTAAAGTTGTGTTTTTCTCTTTTAGTTTTCTAAATTTACATTTTGTAATTTTATTTTGGGAATTGAAGGAGCTTATTTTAAGTGATTTATTTTAATTTGTGTAAAAGGAATTTGGGAACTGAAATAAGTATAAAATAATAATATAAAGTAATATTAACAATAATAATAATATTAAATATCAAATAATATTTTTATTTAGATATATTAAAAGATTCAAATTATTGTCTTTATTATAAAATAACAAATAATATTTTTATTTAGAAACATTAAAAGATTTAAATGATGTTCTTTTTGAATATATTTGAAAATGATTAACAAGCGAATCGAAAAGAAAACTTAAACAAGCAAATAGTTTAGTGTAAAAAGAAAATTAGAAATCTTCACTTCATGTTTTATTGAACTTATATGAAGTATTTAAAAAAAGAATTGCTGGCTTAAATCAAGTTTTTTTTGTTGTTTTGTTTTTTTTTAAATATGTATTTTTAAGATTAAGAATATTAATTAAAATTAAGATCGTCAATTTTAATCAAGATTAAGAATTCGTTATAATGGGATAGATGATGAGAGGAACTATTAAACTTGAATCAAGTATTTTTTATTCCATAACAAAAGCTAGAATAAAGAATGTAAAAATAAAAAATTAATTATTTTCTTAATATGAGAATTAAATTGAGAAGTACAAACATACTATAACTTTAACATTCTAAGCATTCTAAGCAAATAAACTAAGACACCTTTGGTACACTGTGGTTTTTCCAATGCACATATAATTTTTCTGAGTGTACCAGTTTAACACATCTCTCTCTCTCTCTCACACTCACTCTGTATATCTGTTCCATCCGTTACAGTTGCAGCGAGGGACGCATTATGTCAGCGGACACGAAAGGCTGCGTCGATCGGAACGAGTGCCTGGATATGCCCTGCCTGAACGGAGGCACTTGCATTAATTTGGAGCCACGTCTGCGATATCGTTGCATCTGCCCCGAGGGCTATTGGGGCGAGAACTGTGAATTGGTGCAGGAAGGACAGCGTCTGAAGCTTAGCATGGGCGCCTTGGGGGCCATATTCGTCTGCCTGATTATCATATTGAGTAAGTACTGTACGGGACAGACAGACAGACAGACAGCCACCATGTAGAATCTCCTTTTCTCACTAAGCTGCTGCAATTTGGCATTCATGTGTGTCAGCTTAAGCGGCTTAAGCCGCATTCGCAACCCTTTTTAACACGCCCCCCCCCTCGAACAGCTTTTCCTCTAGCAATGCTCGTTGTTTCCGTTGCCGGGTTTTCCTACATGTAAATGCAATTTTCTGTAGGTTGGACGCGTTGCACTTAAATCCCAGCGTAACAAAAAAAAAATCCCCACACGAAGCAAGTGAAACAAATACAGGAAAAAATCACTCGCATATGTTTGCATAGGGGTTGTAAACAGCATCAAGGGGTGCCAACTGTGGGGAGGGGTGGGGGTTTCTCTTTCTCTCTCTCTCTCTTAAAATGCCACGTTTCTTGTCTGGACATTTTGTTTTGTTAGCCAAATGGAAATGTCAGGCAGCTAATTAACAAGTGCAGAAAAGAAAACACAATTAAGAGTAATCTTTTAACATTTTTTTTTATCCTTCTTTGTTTTCACTCTCAACACATTTGGTTGGATTTGTAGAAAGGACAAAAAAAAAATGTTGCACATAAGCTGGGGACATTTGCTTTAAATTTATTTTTATCACATGCAATTTTATTGAAATTGGATTTAGAATAATATTAAAGTTAGAGCAGCTGTCTCGGGAATACCATTAATTAAGAACTAGAGAATGGAATTTTTAAATGCGAAAAGTTCATTTAAACTTTGGATTAAAAATCTTAAAAAAAAACTCCTTTCCATAAGAGCTACAAAATGATTTTCTTTAATTAGTGAAATTCCATTCACTGAGCTGGAAAATTAGTATAAAAAATATTTGGTTTTTCTTTTTCACACGAACTTTTTAAAATCTGTACAAATTTAACTAATTTGTATTAAATGCATTTAATATGTATTTCAACAGATTACAGATTAAATATTCTTGACATTTTATTTGTATATGGATTATTTTCCGATTAATATCTTTTTTTTTGCCTTTTATCAATTATCAAAGCTACTCTTTGATTTATAAAGCAAACCTGAATAAAATCTATGGATTACCAAAAGGAGCTAAAAAAAACATTGCGTTAAATAAAATTCTAACGCTTTTTGTTGTGCTCGAAATGCCGTTAATAGTCAGAATGCGTTTTGGCCTTTGTCTCTCTCACTCTCTCTCTCTCTGACACTTTCTCTCTCTCTCTCTTTCTTTCTCTCACTCAGTGCATTCTAATGGTTATTTGGCCATTTGGTCGGATTTGGTTTTTACTTTCACAAAAATTTTATGTGATTTCAATTTGAGCAGAGAGTTGTGTGTGTGTGTGTGTCTGTTTGTGCGTGTGTCTATTTGTGTGTGTGTGTGTGTCTGTGTGTGTGTGCCACTTAATGGACTTTGCAGCGAGCGTAAAGTGGATTTGGTCATTTTCCAAAAGCGAGACAGAGAAATGTGAATGGCACGCAATGGACGACAATTTATTTTCATTTGCTGGAAATTCGACGCCTTTTTTTTTTTGAGGGGGGGGGGGGATTTCCAAAAAGGGATTTTCAATTAGCAGCGCTCTTTTTGTGCCGCAATTTATTTAGTAGCTTTATTTAAACGTGAAGCTGATTTATCCATGGGCAACACAAGAGCGCGGCTAGTTTTAATGAGCGAAACGGCTGTGGTTTAAAGTTGCAACAAAAGGCCGCAATAACAAAAACAACAACAACAAAAAAGAAGAAGAAACCTTAAGCTAATTAGTCGCTGCGGGGCCAGCTAATTACACAGTTGCCATTTCGGGGCTGGCAAACAACACGCATACACGCAGTGTTGGCCATAAAACCGCTAAGCCACAAAATAGGCGCAATAAATAAACGCAAACGAATGATGGCAGGACACTGGCAGGACTCTGGCAGGACTCTCGCCCAAAGGACTCTCTTTGTTTAGCCTACCGTTTATGAAGTGAAAATTTCCAAGAAACTGACAACAAGTCCGATTACTGTAGGCATTTTATCTAAGCCATTATTATTGTTGTTGTTGTTGCGTTAAAGTGGCGTAAAGACAACAAAACAAACTAAATAATTATCTAACATTATTTACAGTCAACGCTTTCCCTCTCTTTCTCTCTCTCTATCTCTCCTTGTCTCCAATTTGTATCTGTGCCTAAGTCCTGCATATTCAGAGAATCGTTGAACTGTATTTCGGGCATAAAATTTCAAGTGGGCCAGTTCCAGTTCTTGGCCATAATAAAAGCACCCATAAGAGGAGAGAAAAAAAACTAAATTATAAAAAAATGAAAAACTTTGCTAGCCTGGCCCTGATGAGCTGGCTACAACAGAACAACAGAGCTGACCTGGTCATGAACCCACAAAAAAAATAAAATAAAAAACCAAGAGAAAAAAAAATACCTTTTTTTTATGTATGTGTAGTGTAGTGTAGCTAAGTGTAAACAAAGCAGACCAAAGAGCAGGACACACTCCATCCCAGGTAGTTGTTTTTTCTGGTCACATTTTGTCTTCTTGTTGTTTTTGTTGTTGTTTTTGCAATTGCTGTTTATTTTTGAATATGGTTACTTACTCGGAGAGTGCACTGAGTGTGTGTCTCTCTGTGTGTGTGTGTGTGTGTGTGTTTGGTGTGTGTGTGGTGTGTGCATGTTTGACCTAAATTGAGTAATTACTGCAGGAGACAAGAGTAAAGCTTCACCTTAAGTTAAGGAAAACAAAATAGTTTGGGGCATGCAACGTAAATGGAGAACATGGCAGACACGATATTTACATAATTGTTTAAGGAAAAAGTGGAGCAACGAAATGTTGCAAGCGAATCTTGAAAAATTACCTTTTATAAATAATTAGATATTAATTAAAGTGCAGAAGGAAACATTTAGTAAAAGAAAAAAAGAACAACAAATATAAAATGGATTTTCATTTAAATTGAGATTTTTCTTATTTTCAAAAGCAATAATTTTATTAGTCAAGGTTTGCTATCAATATAAATAATGGCTCTAAAATATGATTTATAACAGAGATTATAAGCTGGAGTTCGTATAAGAATTCTACGACTTGTCCAAACTAAACTACAATTAAAACTGAAAAGATTTTCAAAAGCAATATTTTAAATATCGTATCACAATTTTCAAAAACACTCTAAAATGCAACTTTTCACAAGGAAAATCTGTTGAAAACAATCTGATTTTTCACTCTCGATTTAAGCACCCTTCTGCTTTCTAAGATTCCATTTTCGCATTTTCATTAGGTATCGATTACCCTTTACCCTTGCCACTCCCTTTTTATTTAAGTGAGCAGCTTGCCCCAAGTGCCGCCTTGTCATTAAGGGGCATGCAGCACGCTCCGCTAACTGTTATCGAACAAAGGTTTTTAAGTATTTTCGCGTCTGTTTTGGTCTCTTTTAACTGGCGTGTTAAAACGTACAATTGCTCTATAAAATACCAAAAGGTAAATGTCGACAGACATTTTCCCCGGCAAAGTGGAAATGGTGACGTGGCCATAACAACAACTCCATTTACCTTTAATGATGCCAATTAAATCGAAAGAAAAATGTTATTCCCCCTTGTGGCACAGAAGGAGGACACTTGAGAAGATGAAACAAGCGAAAAGCAAAGAAAATGAAAATATTTGCAGAAGAAATGACAGTGAAAAATATGAAAAAAAATGTGGCAGGCAATTTTATATATAAAAAAAAAATATATCGGAGAAAGCTGATTAAGAAAATAAATTACAATAAGAAAAACTTGGGAAAATCTCAAATTTGTTGTAGGAATAAAATTGGAAATAAAAATAATGGAATATGTTGGAAAGGAAATTTGAATTAATTTGAAATATTTGAAATATAAATAGAAAATGTAAAAAGTTGACTAAAAACTTAAAAAAAAAGAATTTACAAATTTTTTAATATTTTTAATGATTACAGGGTGCACAAAATAAACAAATTTAGATGTAAACACAATAAGAGTAGCAAATATATATATATATATATGTATATATATAGAAACATCTGTTTCTTATAGTATTCTGCACAGAATAGCTGTAATTAAGAGAAGCATTCACAGCAGTTGATGTTCTGCTAATTTTGAAATACTGAAAAGTTCACAATCATGGCTATTTGTAATGAACTTTGGCTTATAGAGCAGCTGCCAGTTATTGCAGTTAAACTAATGAATCCGCCAAGGCAAATATAAGCAAAATGAGAAAAAGTAGACAGAGATGGAGAGAGAGAGAAAGAGAGAAAGAGAGAGAGAGAGCGATAGGTTTTAATTATTTTTAGTTGACTGTCATGTTTGCTGAACCCGCCGACAACCAGTAAATATTGCTGTCAACCGAGCCACCAATGATAAAATGCACTTTCAACAGCAACCATCCCCACTCGTGCAACACCCCCCACCACAACTTGTTTACACGAAAAACAGAGTTGAACATGTTGCAAGAGCACCATAAAACTTATTAATAACTTTATGCTTTCTGAGCAAAACTAAACTAAAAACGAAAAGCGACTGCCAAAAAATAAACGTGGAACTTAACAAGTTTTCTGCATTTGAAATGCTCGAATTTCTTTTGCTTTTTTTCATCTTTTTTTTTTGGGGAAGGGATACCTAATCCGCTTAGCTGGCAATACATTCCCATTCTCCATCACTCCCCTCCCCCCCTGTCATGTATACATATAAATGTAGAGCATCCAATGTCGCCAAACCACTAAATACATGCGGATTTCGCATTTGTTTGTCTATGACTACAAAACTAACACTGTAACCAATGTCAGTCTATCTCTCTCTCTCTCTCTCTCTCTCATACTATTTGCCTCTCTTTCTGCTTTGGTTGCGGCAAAGTTTAAGCTCACTATTACAAGTAGTTGCAAGTTTGGGCCAGCAAAAATAGTTGATTATCAGTTCGGCTATAGCGAAAGTGCATTAAACTTTTAACTTATCCAACCAACGAAGTTTTAGACTAAATGTGGGAAAGATTTCGGCTTCGCTATCTTTTCTACAATAATCTCAACATTTTACAAACTACGCTTAGATTTACAAGCCAAAAAAAAAGAAAGAAAAGAAAACCTAATTTTGCGATGGAAAGTTGGCTTAAAACTTGAATCAAATTTTTGTGTGTAAAAAATACATCTATTGCGCAAAGAAAGTAAAATAAAACAAGTAAGATGCTGTAGTCGAGTTGGCTCGACCACGATATACCCTTAACCAAGTTGTTAAATATATTCTAGTCTTATCAGCCTATTTTCCTTTAAGATGATTTGCACTCAAATGTTCAGTTCTGCAAGTGCATTTCGCAAATATATTGACGCTATTGCATTTCCCAAATATATGCCATCTCTTTCTCACACATGCGCTCGCCTATTTATATGCATACAGAAAATGCTCGCGGCTGCTGATAGAAATGAGATCAATACGAGAATATATTTTCGACTATAACTTTGGTGTTTCTTGTCCGATCCTAATGAAATTTTGGCAATTGATCAATAATATATATAAGCATGTTATGTATAATATAAAAGCCTCTGTCTCTTAAATTGTGGAATTTATTGCTATCGGAAATCGAAATTTATCGATAATTCAAAAACTGAGGCAGTTATCGATAAAAATAATGCAAACTTGATCTGCTCCTGGTACACGAGAACTTATATTCCAAATTTGAAATCGCTAGCTCTTATGGTCTCTGAGATCCGCATGTTTATACAGACGGACAGACGGACGGACAGGGCTATATCGACTCGGCTGTTGATCCTGATCAAGAATATATATACTTTATGGGGTCGGAGTTGCTTCCTTCTACCTGTTACATACATTTGCACAAAACCATTATACCCTTTCTACCCATTTTTAATGGGTTAAGGGTATAATAAGCAGAGAGTAACGAGATTAGGAAAAATGTAGAATATGATTTTCTACACACGATTTAAGTTGCTTAAAAAATAATATCAAATAAAATGAAGCACAATTGAAAATTGGATTTTCATTTGCCGTTTGCAATACTAATTTTGAGTATCATTTTTATGCGTTTTATTTATCTTATTTTTTGTGGCAGTTCTCGCATTGATATTCGTGATATACAATCGCAAGCGTAAAACCACCAAAAAGAAGAAGCGCTCCGGAACGGAAAAGGATGTGCGCGAAACGGTGATTAGCTACGAGGACGAGGGCGGTGGCGAGGACGATATGACGGCATTCGACATAACCCCACTTCAAATACCAATCAGTGCACAGAGCGGCACAATGCCACCGGACATAGCTGCCTGCAAGATGCCCATCATATGTGAGTAAATACACACAAACACACACACAGATACACATACCACATGTGTGTGTGTGTGTGTGTGTTGTGTGTATAGCATTTATATTGAATATACGCTTATTGAGCACCAGACACTGCGCACAATTTGAGCAAACAAAAACAAATTACAAAGCAGAAACCTAGTTTGGTTATAATTCCAATTATATAGATATAGATATAGATATAGATATAGAAAAGAAAGGCTGTCGTAACTGTTTCTTACAAAAATATTGACTATCGATTACGTTTTTAAAAATAAATCGATAACATTGCAATTTTAGTTTTAGTTCCAGTTTGAGAACCTTCGCTATGGAATTAATTTAGTTAGTTTTCATTCAAAAAATGTATTGTCACTTTTAATTACTTTAAAATCCAAAACTTAAAATTGCAGACTTGCTAAACTATCATTTGATGCCATTAATTACAAGTTCAATTGACTTTTTCAACACTTCCGGTCAAGTATTTTCGAATACTGCTTTCAATTCTTTTTTCGGTATTCGGAACTAATAATAACTAACCCATAAATGTAGAACTTCGTTTGCGATTCCGCTTTTGAAATTCAGTCGATAAATTTGCAGTTCCGTTTCCGGTTTGACACCATTGCTTAAGGGAATTAATGTGGTTGCTGCTTCCCTTTTAGATTCTATTTAACACAGTTTTTGCTTTTTCGAATAATATTAAAACAAATAAAATATATTTATTATTTATCTCAAGCAAAAATTAATTTACAAAAAAGCAAAACATTAATTGGCTTGTAAAAAATTAAAGTTAGATGCTGTTAAATAAATATTTCAATTTACTATTGCATTCTAAATATTTTAAAACACTTATCAGTGTAAAATTTCCAAAAAAAACCCTATTAAATTATTAAGCAGAAATAATGGAATTTAAAAAGAAAATAAACGTGCATCAATCATTCAATGATTGTTTTGTTGGCAAAACTATGATTTCCGAAGCATAACAATTTTGTTGATTAAATTGAACGTTGAAAATTGCTTACTGTGCAGATCCGGTGATGACGCTGCTGTCACCTGGCCAGGAATTGAATGTGGCCTATCTGATGGAGGAGCGCAAGCAGCGCATCGACAAGGATCCCAATGCGCCGCCCTTCGATGACCTGCGAAATTTCACGTTCGAGGGCAGCGGCAGCATTGCCGAATCGCTCAGCTCGTTGGCATCAGGTAAAAATTTGACACACACACACACTAATACACACACTAATACACTCACTAATACACAATTCCTTTTTCACTATCCACTTGCCACTCTTCATACCACTTGCAGGCACCGACGATGAGAATCAAGACTTTAACTATTTACAAAATTGGGGTCCACGTTTCAATGCCCTTGCCGCGATGTACGTGCATGATAAAGCGAAAACCAAACAGCAGCAGCCGCCTCCTCAAGTGGGCGTGGACAATGTCCTGGCAGTGGTTGCAACAGGCAGCGGTGCTGGACCTGGTGGTGGTGGTGGTGGTGTTGCAGGCAGCCTTGTCGTTGCCCCAACATCGGAAACCGGCAATGTTGTATTATAAAAATAAATAAATTGTAGTTAAAAATGATGTTTCAGCTGTAAGCGTAATATGCCAGGATATAGAAATGGATGTGTATGTGTGTATATGTATATGTATGTGTGTGTGTGTGTGTGTGTGCTGCAATTTAGACTCACTGGGTGTTTGAGTCAGCATTTGTGGCTGTTAGTTTTCGAATGAGAATGAATGCATGTGAGTGCTTTGTATGAGTGCATTTAAGTTTAGTTTAGCTCGTAAGCATCAGATATGGATTAAACTAAAGCAGAGCCTTTAAGAGTACCGTTACTGCTCCATATAGATATTCGCATATAGCAAAATAACATACGAACTACAGACAACAAAAAATATAACTTCGTATACAAAATATTTCTACACAACTTTCTAAAAGCTTTTCTCCATTTCTGAAATTTATTTAAATTTACGAAAGTTTTTTAATTTTTATAAAGACTGTTATAAAAAATTTGATACATGTTTTAACAATCGCAAAATATTGTAAGAGTTATTTATAATTATTTTTATAAAACTTTATCTTATACGAAAGAATTCAAATCTTAATTTTCAATTGGAAACTGAAAAAATAATTCCAAACTGCATTTGTTGTAATTTCAACAGAACAATTTTCTAATAAATTGTTAATGAATTTTCTACAATTTTTATTTTATTATAATAATAATTTCTATAAATATAATTTTAAATATTCTTTTTTAATTTATTAGAATTATTTTTCAACAGCTCTTTCAATTAAAATCTAAAGTTCCATTTGACTCGACTGTAAACTAAACATGAACTTTCCGTTTCCATTTTCTTTATTTTTGTTCGCTTAGCTCGCATATTTCTGTCAATTTCCACAACAAAATTTTCACGTGAACCAACTGAAAAGAACAAAAAAAAATAAATCAACTAAAAATATAGTTAAATAAATAAATGAGAATGAGTATAATTAGGCATGCTACGATACTACTATGTAAGCGAGTTTCTAAAACTTGATACACAGCTAGTTAAACACTCTGTATAATATATCGCATTAACTTTAGCCCATAAGTTGCAGCTACCCCTCCACCATCCCCTCCCATATTTCAACAACCATTCAAAAATGGCAACTTGGTCTTTTGGCTGCTGCGGAGTCTAAACTCCGCCACGTGTCCCATTGTGAACCGATTTCACACCTGAGACCGACGCTGTCTGCAGTCCTCCCACTTCCTCCCTCTGTTCCCCACCCCCTCCACTAATGTGGCCAAAAAAGTTGTGTGTTGCAGCCGGCGGTGGCAACAAAACTTTTGGTGAAATTTCAAACAAAACCTAAATAAATACAAAAAAAAACCATACAAAAAAAAAAGGAAAAAAAAAACTACCAACTGAAAAAAGTGCTGTAAAATAATTTTGTAAATATTAAATTGTGTAATTTTAATATTAAATTATGAGCCAATTAAAACGGCAAAAAAAAAAATAAAAAATGATTAAGGAAATAATGGAACACACAACCAACACAACTACTAGACTAATTGACTACAATTAAATTTAAATTAAATTAAATTTAAATTTAACTAACGCCCAGTTGATCAACCAATTTCATATTTCTGCATTTACTAGCAAATACACATGGTAAAAAACAAACAACAAACAAACAACAAACAAAAAACAACAAACAACAAACAAGAATCAAAATATGAAAACATATAAAAACCGAACGAAAAAAAAAAACGAAAAAAGTATTATAATAATAATAATAATAATATTGTAACTTGTATTAAATGAAATTAAAATAAAACTAAAATAAAAAAAAATGCATAAAAATGGCGAATATAAAATGTTAATTAAATTTACGTTAGTTAATGGACAATTTGTTAGTAGCTAGCATTTAAGCATAATTTTTTAAAAATCAATAAACCCCCCAGAAAAACAATAAAATTGAATATGCAAAACACTCGCATTCAATGGGAGCCAATTAACTACCCCCACCCCCCCTCAGCCTGTCAGCGCGTATCCTTGTGCCTAACGGTCCTTGAATCCCTTCACCAGAATTTGGTAACATTTTCCGGACGACAACCAAAAACCAGTTTTAATATGGCGTTAAGCTTAAAGGTAGCAAAAAGGATCAGAAAAAGGGGTGAGCCTTAAGTGAGCTTAAGTAGTTGATGGTACTAATAAATACCCTGTAATTGTTCACAGCTTATTTGCGAATTCATTTTTATAAATTTTAATTTTGTGTATCTAAAAATAAATATATTAATTAATAGATTTAATTTGTTAAACTGAAGACTGCTTGGCACAAAGTTTACTTTATTTAGTATCTTGACAATATTTTTTTTTTTTTCTATATTATTTTTTTTATAATAAAATCTACATTTATATTTACTATTTTTAATTTTTTATAACATTTTTAAATATTCACAGATTTGATATCCCCAATGTAAAATTGCTGTTTTGGGAACAGAATAGAAAACTTTTAACGGCTGCCAAGCTTGGAAAACTCAACGGAGCATGCGACAGGCGACAAGCGACAGACGACGGAGACAGAAACATGCAACGGGTTTTATGCCACAACCAAGGACGAAGGGAACACGTTAGGGATGAAGGGATCCAGGGGAGCAGGGGAGCAGAGCCTGCAGAGCCAACAGTCCCACGCCTCCCTCTTCTGCCCAACAACAACTATTTGATTTGAAACTTCATTGCACACTTACGTGAAAAACACATACATCAATCTTGATTTTGGCCAAATAAAATAAAGTATTAGTTGAACTAACGGAAATCAGCATTGCGTTTTTTTATTTACATAAAAGAAATGCTTTTATTTCAGAAAAAAACATTAGCAAATATATCAAAAGTGCATTTTTATATAGCCATATCGTAAATACTGAATAATCTCAAGCGAGTAAGGAATTTCAATTTGCATTTAATGTTTTTCCAGATTCGATAAAAAAATGTGGTCAAAATAACTGAAATTTACTCAAATCGGAAAATTGAGAGACACTCAAAAATCCTTGTTTACACGGCAAGTACAAGGACGATTTGGATGGTGACCAAAAAAAAACCCTTTTCATTTCAAGGATGGAATCTTCTTGAATACACAACACACTTCGCGACAAAATTATAATTAAAACATAAAAATAGAAGCAGACAGAAAATAAAAATTATGTTAGGCAAACCGAATATTAAATACCCTCTACCAATAAAACCTAAGCTGATTGACGACTGATTGTTCCTTTAAATGTAAGGTATATGTTAGATGAGCCTGATTTTGATTATAGTTGAAAGTTATTCAAACAAGAACACATCTGTCGATTTATGGCCGTGTGATAAAGTTATCCGATCCAGTTATCCTCTAAATCTGTACTGCCTGCACTAAGTATATAAGTAAGTATAAGTAAGTATATATATACTAAGTATATACCTTGTGAATTCAAATTTCGTTACCTACTTCACTCAAAATTCATCAGACCCTTCACAAAACCATCCAATTCTGTCACCCATTTTTTTGGCGAATATCTTATAGCCATAAAAAAAAGGACTAACCTGACCTTTAAGGTTTGGCGGCCGTCTGGCAGTGTCGTCGCCCTCATAGTCCTTATCGTCCTTGCCGTGCTTCTCACCCGCCCCCGAAAATGTGATTTGCTTCGATAACATTTTTTTCTCTCTTTTTTTTGGCGCATAATAAATGGGGCAGCTTTGTGCTATCCACATGAAATAGGAGAATTGAGTGGACGAAAATTTGTTGATCAAATTGATAGCCTCAATTAGTTTAAAGATAACACGAAATGAAAGAGGGCTCCCCTTTTTAAGAGAATGAGGATTATTTGAGTGCCTTTTGGGGAAAACATAATTTTTGAAATTTGTTGCCGCAGCTTTTGCATGTGTGGAACAAATTATAAATAAGCTTCTATTTGAGACCAATTTATGGTTGCAAGAGGAACTTCAAAATATATATTTGGCTTAAGTTTGGGAATTGATTTTTAACTTATAGCTAACGTGTTGATTAACGGTTTTTTATCGGAGTTTTAAACTGGAATCGGAAGAGGAAACGTAGCTTTACCGATTGGTGATCAGAACCGAAAACTGCAGCTAAAAATTTAAATTGTTTCAGAACCAAAAGAAAACAGGAAAACAAAAAAAAAAATGTGAGAGAAAAATATGGAATGCAAAAAAAAAATGGAACAAATTTATTAATCTTACCTGAACTGAAATGCGATTGTGTTTGATACCCTAAAGATCTGAATCTTAAGTTATATCTTCATTTGACTATTTTAAAAACTGTGTATTTAAATTTATTTATATTTGGTTATAAGTATGTTTTTTTTTCTCAGTATAAATGATATTAAGCTTTTAAGGTTTATTGTTGTCTATAAACAAAATAGTTCATTTATTTAACTATTTATTTAAGTTGTTTATTTGAAGTTATTTTGCGGAATAAAATTAGCTGAAATATTCTTTAAACCACAAAATTTAATTTAATTAATTATTTCAATTGTTTTTCTATATTTAAGAATAATGCACAAATACAATTTAAGAAAGCACAAATTAATTCTATGCCAAAATAATTGAAGACAAATCTCAACAATAATTAATTTAATTTTATTGCTTTTGCCGAGATAATTTAAGCCTTAATTTCCCTAGATGAATTGCACTTCGTGAATACTTTTTGATTTGATTTTCTTCTACAGTTTCAGAAAGATTAATTGAGATCCCATTTAAGATGTGTCCCTAAATAAGGGCCGTAATTAAATTAGACATTGGTAGGTGCATTCAAGTTGGTAACGATGTCAACGCGGCCAAAAGGATTTAGCTGCAAATTGCACACAAGTCACGCAGTGCGACAGAGTTGCAAGTTGTTGTTGTTGTTGTTTTTGGGGTAAGGGGTGGTTAAGTAGGGGTTGGTCTGGGGGGTGCAATGCAGTTGCCAAAGCTGCTAATTGATGTTCGCTAACAATGCCGGCTTAGAACGCCAGCTGAGTCCCCATCAACAACAACAACAACAACAACAACAAATAAAATTCGGAGATAGCAAACCACAATGAAGTCAAACCGCAAGCCAAGTGGCTGAGAGCAGAGAATTAATTTATGGCATTTAATGCAGTGTGTACACACTGCTTTGGAAACCATTGTTTTTGTTGTTGCAAGTGTTGCAAGTATTGCTTACAGTTTGGTTCAGTTACTGAGTCCAGCGAGTTTAGCTTGAAAAGTAACAAATGCAACTAACGATAAAAGTAATCGACTATGCATAGTATATAAAATATCGATATGTGCTATCGATTATGTGTAGTACATCAGCTATCGATTAAGTTATCTTTTGTATATATCTTTGGTTAACAAAAAGTATATTAAATATGATTGGCAATATGTCTGTGTACATTATATATTAGTTGGAAATAATCACTATCGGAAATCGATTTGTATCGATAGACGATAGAACGAAACTTGATTGACGTATGTTAAACGAGAACTTTTATTTTCAATTTGGAGTCTCTAGATCCCATAATCTGAGAGAAAAATCAAACTACTAAATATCAGTTTATATAAAGTTTATAATCTAGCTGGCATATCTATTTTCGATTAGATTTAATTATCTTGATTTATTTGTCATATTTTTCCATACAAAAGCATAACTTAATCTATGACTCAATAAAATGCTTAAATTAAATATAATTATTAATAAATTATAAGCAAACCAGAGTAGTAAAAATTTATTAATCCCAAGCCGACATAATTTATGTTAATCTTAATTATCATTATTGGAAATTAAATTATATTATCTCAAGTCGAAGCAGAATAATTTCACTAGCTGACAAGGTAAGCAACCGTCTAGAAAGAGAGAGGGAGAGTCAGAGAGAGAGAGAGACAGAGAGAGAGAGACAGAGCGAGAGCGAATGTTTTTGTAATATCCCATTAAAATTGATGTTAATGTATAAATTTGTATATAAGTATTTGAATTCAATAATCCGAGCTGGATAATAATAATGCTCGGCACTTTTGGCCGCTTTCGGCCAATTTTCATTTCTGACCAAAAGGCAATTAGAAATAATAACACAGCTCAAAATGTTATTGCCAATTTCAACTAAGTATTATTCGAACCCGACTTAAAATGCCAAAATGTTAATTAAAAGAGGTCGCAGCGGCGCATTTAGGCCTTCCCCCCGAGTGGCATTTAGGCCTTCATTTAGTTTTGCATTTATTTTGATATTAATTCATAAATATTTTTTCACAAAGCTCAGTCGAATTTTTGCATAAGTTTCAAATGCAAACGCAGAAATAATAATAAAAACTAATCGTAATTAAATTGAGTGCAGCATATTCAAATAATTTAGCTAATAGAAAAAATGCAAGTCATGCGGCGAGAATCAGGCTAAATTGCCATATCATTTGCATATATGCAAAATAGGAAAACTATTTGCGTAATTGAGTCATTGGTATTTTGAAATATGTGTAGAAAAAACAGCAAATAGAAAATAAGCAACATTTAATTTAGTGGCCAAAATATGCGCATGGATATCTACTTTAATTAGAATATTTAAGTTGACATAGAAAACGAATTATTGCAAATCGAAAAATTTACATAATAATAATAAAGTATGCTGATATTAATCAAAATTATATGTATTTAAATTCAAAAAACAAAGTGTTTTAAAGAAAACAAAGCAGTTCTCTAAATAATAACAAATAATTCATTAATTTTGCAATTTTAAAAATTTTAAAATATTGACAAGCTTTTTCTAATTTAAATTACAAAAATAATAAATAAAATGAAATGTTGATGAATTTAATAATATAAATATTTACTAGTTGATAAATTGAAGTGATTGATTAAATAATTTGTCAAAGACATATTAAGACATAAGCAAAGTTTTGAAAGCATATGAAGTTAAATTGTATTTCTGTTATTTTATGAATTATTTATTTTGTTAAAATGTTCTCAAACTGTTGAAAATAAAACCGAAAAAGTTCCTCCCTGGCCACCTTTTGGGTTGTTGGCTTTGCTACGAAGCGTTAAGCAACTTTGCTAAGTCGCCGTATAACAGTTGCTATGCTCAGCAGCAGAGTCACGAACCCCGTGTAAAAGTATCGTTCAAATTTGCGCCACACACAAAACCAGTATTAGCTTAGTATTATGCTGCACTGTTTTGGCATACGTTAGAAATCAAACGGGTTAAAATTGATAAACATTTGAAAATGAAAAATTGTAAAGAAGATATAAATAATAATGAATAAACTATTTTGAATACGGATGCTGATGATCAACAATAAACAGCCGCAATCAAAAATGCCTACGTTTTACATATAATCCCTTTTCATTCACTTCGATTCCTAATATCATAATTCTGAATATATCTATATTTCCGTATATTATTCTCAACAACTCTGCTCTAAATTAATTATTTAAAAGTTTTAATAAATGTTTTTAAATACATTAACAAAATATTTATAATAATTTGGGCGCATTTCTCTTACAACTAATTAAAATTTAAAGCGCAACTGCTTTTACTTAATGAATAAATATATATAGTACATTTAAAAATCAATTTATCCGTACCAATGGAAAAATAACTAGTTTAATATAATTCATAGGCAATTAAAATTGCAAAATTGTTGAAATAAGTTTGCAATTTCATCCTCTTATGAAACAAAAATTTGTTGCAGCAAATTAAATATTTTAATTATGTTTGGCAGCTTAAGTAAAAACTTCCGTGTGTATCTCCAACAATTTTGAAAATATTTCTTGACTCAGTTAAAACTGTCTTTTGGTAACAGCTTAAAATAATCCAATGACAATTAACTTTCCACAAGTCATTAACGGGTATTTTTCCTTGTCTTGTGCGCTTTGCAAACACAAAAAATGCGAATCCACTTAAAATGTTTTAAAGGCAACCAAAACAACAAAACCAGTAAAAAAATAAACAAAACAAAAAACAAAACTGCGGTCATTACGAAAGGTCAACATGGATGCCAGAAAACAACAACAACAACAAAAACAAAGACAATAAAACCAAACAACAAAAACAGCTTCCAGTTAAATCATCGATTTTTTAGTTGGCAACAAAAACCGAGCAAAAAACAAATTAAATAATTTGTAGTTAAAATATTTTAACAAATGTTTTTTGGTGCCGCTGCTTTAATGTTTAACAAATTGCATTTTGATTAAAAACATCATTAATAAAATAGTTGTATTCTTAATTTTTGTAATATTTTTTTTATTTACACATTTGTCATTTGAACTTAGATTTTTAATAATTTTCGACTTGCTGTCAGCGCCTAGATTTTTATAATATGATTTATTTCGAAATGAGTGTGTTTTGTGTTTTTGTAGTTAAACAAACAAATAGTAAAATTATAGCTGGGCCCACTAATTAAAATTAATACTCTATTGATTAAGACCACATTTAATTTCATGTTAGCAACTTTTCTGGTAGCTCTTCCCCACGTCCCCCCTCTCTCTCGTGATTCTCGAGATTCTTTTCTTCTGCACTTTTATCCAACTCACATGTTAAAATTAATAATTGAATGATTGATAGTTTCGCACAACATGTGGCAGACACGTCCTCCTCCCCAACCGGCCCCCAGCTCATTGTGTTGGCCAGTTTGCGGAGGCAGCTAACAGCGGGGAATTAACAACTACTCGCTGGGAATCTGTTTCTGTTTCATTTTTTTTTCTTTTTTTTTCTTGGCCAAGAGTTCTCCTCGGCGCGCCGTGAGAAATTTAGCGTAAACGTTTTTTGAATGAAGTGCGCTGATTGGTTGTTGTTGGCTTAGTTGAAGTCAATACAACAATAACTTTGACTCGATTATCAACTGAAAATTCCAAAGCGTTTTTATGTTTAATAAAAAAAAACTAGTTAAATAATTATTATTTTAATTTATTCATTAAAAAAGGCATTAGCCACTTTATAATTTAGTTTAATATATTTCTTAGCTAAAACAAATAAGAAAGCTGTAGTCGAAAGTGCTCGAATGGGAGTTATCCAAGAACCCAGAACCTTCCTATTAAGAACAGCAGTTCAACTTTCTTATAAAACTAGTAACAATAAATGAGTTATTTAGTTTATATTTAACCCAAAAAAAAATAATTAAATATAACAAAGAAAATTTTTTTTTTATTTTGTATTTAAGTCTGGCCAAACAATAAATCACAATAAATTTATATTATATTATATATTAAATTCTGTTTAATATATTACCCCAAAATTATTTGGAAACAACTCTTAAACTTTAACGGAAAATTTGCACTTTACGTAGCGCAGCCGGAACCGGAAGTGAAATTCGATTCGGTTTGTCAACTTTATCCAAAATGAAAACCAAATGAAAATGCTGCTGCACACTTTGCATAATATGATAATACAATTTTCCAACGATTCTTATGATTATTAATTATAAGTACATTGTTAATATTAATTAATATTAATGCGGTATTCTTTTTTTTTGCATAAAAGACGTATAAATTGTGAGTTTTAACCGTTACATACGTTTAAGGATTTTTAACGATATTCAGAAAATTTAAAAATTTTTGTGTTTTATATGAACATATATAATTAAATAAATTTGATATACGAAAGCTTGTAATCCAAAATTTGAAGTGCATAGCTATTATTATCTCTGAGATCTGCTTGTTCCCATAGACTCTACTTGTAATCAAGAATATATATAGCCTAAGGACTTATTAGATGCTACCTTCAGCACATTACAATTTTCTTATGCTTTCTTATTTATTTGAAATGGGTTCAACTTATAGAAATGTTTGGTGCTCTCAAAGAGGAAGCCGTTTTTAATCTAAAAGATAAAACACCTACAAGTTTTGGCATTCGATCTGAGAGTTCCATTTTATTCAGCTTAATGAGAATGGTTCACTCAGCTGCAGAAGGTCTTTGAATTCAGAATTGACCCAGTTAACAAAAGTCTCTGATTTCCGTTCTATGCAAATTGCGAGTGTACTCGTATTATGCTCCAACCCCATTATATTTTACGAGTATTTCTTTTATTTTCATTTTTTTTTATATTTTTTGTTTTTTTGTTAGTTGCAAGTGAAACTTTTGGCAACAGACACTTTTATCGCGCTTCTGGCTTAAAGTGCAAACAAATTTGTTTAGTTAGTCGTGTGGTCAAAAGTTGGTTTTCTTTTTATTTTTCTTATTTTTTTGTATTTTTTGGTTGTTTTGTTCAACTGCGTTTTTAACGTCTGTTTTAATGACTGTGACGACGAGCTGACAAGCTGGGAAAACTGAGAAAACTGAGAAAAGCTAGACAAATAGACAGACAGACGCACGTGTCTGCAAGAAGCAAATGCAACCCATCGATAGACTATAGAGTATATATGTATATATGTATATATGCAAGTTTAGAGACTCCATGCCTTTTTGGCTTCCTCAGTAACTGCTTAAAACACGCCTTACGCAGGTCTCTCTAAATTATGTCTGCGCTTGCCAAACTTTAACAAAAATACAAAAATAAGATAAATGTGAGTGTTTGAAAAGAGAGTGTAAGACTAGAATATGCCCTCTACTCAGTGATAACCTGTAGTCTCGATTACTAATTGCCCAATTTGGCAATCTTGTTAGAGCTTAGGAATATATTTCCGATTGAAACTATCTGTCTTCTAACTTCTTTAATTTTTCAAAGCACCGCATTCAAAGAAACATTCCTAATTTTTGACTCTTTGCACAAGCATCTATCTGTCTATCTTCTCTCTATTTATCTAAAACCCATTTACAAAACTAATATTATTATAAACAAATATATAAAATTAAATATGTATATATATATATATATATATATATGTATATATGTATATATATAAACTGAAAACCAATGCATTTTTGATCCTTGAAACCCTGATATCACCTATCGATTCTTCAACTATCGACAAAGTTATCGAACATAGATTCGTGCTCTTTTGTCTTAGAAGTGTTCTCTTCACATTCAGACTTAACTTTTCTGAGTTACTTATTTATTTGTTATTTATTTATTTAATGTATTTTGTTTTTTTTTTAATTATTTAATGTATTTTGTTTTTAGAAGAAAAGTTTTGAGGGATATGTAAAGTTTTTTAAATATAAATAACTAGTAAAAAGTTAAAGATCTGTATAAATTTTATTAGACCAAATGGTTTGATAAACTTTAAATAATTTATTTCAAATTTCAGCTAGATACATTTTAAATACCCTTCTAGTAGCAAATTATTCAAGCAAGCTAGTTTCCTAAATTGTAATTATTTCAAGGCTTTAAATTTTAAGACATTTTTTAATTATTATATGCTCTAAATTAAATAATTAACAGCATCTATATTAATAAAGAAATCATAAATATTTATATAAAACATTGCAGTTACTTTGTGCTCTTTCTGTTTGCTTAACTTTTGCATAACTAAACATGAACAGCTTAAACATTTTTAGAGGGTATACAAAATATGAACTGGCAGGCAGAGAAAAGGAGACAGAAATGAACTCTCAAAGTCAACTTTGGCTGCTGACCGAAGTTTATTACCAAGCACCCCTCCCCTTCTCATACATACACAACGAATAACAGCGACCGCAGCGAGAGAGTGAGAAGGAAAACAGCCAATTCTAAACGGTACTCATTCACATCAATGGAAAGTGATGGGAACTGAGAGGCGAAGTGTGGAAGCGAAGAAGAAGAAACTGAGACGCAGACGAATGGAAGTTTTATTTTTTGGGAAGTTTTGGCGGCTGCACTCTCACACACACACACAAACACACACACGTGCATACTTATATCTGTTTCTTTTTGAGGTGCTTTTTTTGTGTGGAGTTACGAGGGGGGGGGGGGGGGAGTGTATTGTGTGCGTTAATTCATCATTCGCTTAAATGGGTGTTACCTGTTAAGTGCGTTTATCACGTGCTGCTGCTGCCTCCTCTTCTTCTTCTTCTTTGCTTTTTTATGATCTTTTTTCCACTTCTTGTTTGTGGCTGGTTTTTTTTGGGGACATGCCCACTTTTTGTGGCGCTACTTAAAGCCACTCGTTTCTCCTTTGCTGAAAGTCAATAACTTTTGATTAATTCAATGCAGAACATGAGGCATTTTAATTAAATTTTAACAACTTCAAGCTCAAAAGTGACTTTAATAGCGGCTTATTCTGTGCATTTTAATTTTTTATTAAAAGACTTGACTTGAATTCATTGGCATTTTGTCTGTGAACAAAAAATCGTAACCGGAAAACAAGTGTATTTTTTTTGTATTTATATATTGGAAATGGGAAATCAATGAGTCTAATGAGCATTAAAAAAAACTATTAAAATGTTGTTGAAAAGAAAAACATAGAAAAAGTTTTGAGGTTTATTGATTTTCGAAAGGAAATTGGGGTAGGTTTATGCTTAAAGTGGGTAAGTAAACATTATAAATAATTAAATATACATAAATTAAAATATCATTTGAGGTTTACAGAGTTTACATAGATTAAATAGCAATCTAAATAATAAAATATTAAATATGAAAACTTGTTAACTTAAACAAGTAAGAACGCTGTAGTCGAGTGAGCTCGACTACCATATACCCTGAACCAAGCTTTAAATGCATTATAGGTTTATTGTTTTTGGGGGCTGGAGTGGGCGTGGCCCGATCTTAGTAATATACCTTCTAAGTTTGGTAACTGTAGCTCTTAAATTGAGGGAGATACAGGCATTTTTCGTTTTTTGTGGGCGGGAGTGGGCGTGGTCCAAAATTTTTTTTCCACATTTATGAAGGGTGTTACTAGCAATATACCTTTAAAATTTGGTGACTTAAGTTTTCAAATTGCGTGAGATATATGGGTTTATCGATTCACACCAACAGGTGTATCGGTTTAGGTAGGTGGGGTGGGCGTGGCCATCCAATTTTTTTATCGATCTTTGGGGGAGTTACCAGTAACATACCTGCAAAATTTTGCGACTCTAGCTTGCAAATTACGGCAGATATGCGCATTTTAAATTTCTAGGGACGAAGTTCCTGGAGGCGGCGGATGTGGGCGTGGTCCAAAAATTGGTATGCCAATCTTTGGAGGAGGTTACCAGCAAATTGCCTTCCAAGTTTGGTTACTCTATCTTTAAAATGTTCGGAGATATACGGAGTTATCGATTTACAATCGGAATTGTCGATTATAGGCGCAGGTGTGGGCGTGGCACCACAAATTTGTTATCGGTTCTTAAAGACGACTACCAGTAATATATCTACCAAATTTAACGTTCCCTACTCAAAAACTGCGGAAGATATAGCCATTTGAAAATTTTAGGGGCGGGGGTGATGGGGGCGTCGGAGGTGGGCGTGGCACATGCCGATCTCTCAAGGACCTCGCCAACAACCTACCAATCAAAATTGGTGACTGTATCCATTAAATTGTGAGAGATATGTGGAATTTACTGCTATCAGAAATCTAAATGTATCGATAATTCAGAAACTGAGGCAGTTATCGATAAAATATTCGAACTTGATCTGCGCCTGGTATACGAGATCTTATATTCCAAATTTGAAGTCTCTAGCTCTTATAGTCTCTGAGATCCGCGTGTTCATACAGACGGACAGACAGACAGACGGACAGACGGACAGACGGACAGACAGACGGACAGGGCTCGACTCGGCTATTGATCCTGATCAAGAATATATATACTTTATGGGGTCGGAGATGCTTCCTTCTGCCTGTTACATACATTTGCACAAAACCATTATACCCTTTTTACCCATTTTTAATGGGTTCAGGGTATAAAAAGGCATATTTAATTCATATCAAAATTCTTAATTACCAAAATTCTTGCTAAGACAACCAGAAATAACTCAAGAATATTATCAAAACAAAGTCAGAAAAGTGGAGCAGAAGGCGGAATATTTTCAAACTTGAATAATTAAAAGCAAGAAATACTTTGAGTAAATTAAACGGATTCAGCGATTTCTAAGAAATCAATTCAGAGATTAATATGCAAAAATTTTGAATACGCGCCTATCTAAATAATTAGACATATTTATGTGTTTCATAAATTTAACAGATATGATTGCCACTTCGATATATATTTATACAATCATTAGGCGAGTGTGTGTGTGTTTGTGTGTGTGTGTCTGTGTGTGTGTGTGTGTGTGTATAACACAACAAAAACTGAACCGAATCAAATCTTCGGCAGCTTTTAATTAAAACCAGATAAAGGCCCAGAAATTCGTTGCGCTTGGTCAGCGAGACAAAAAAAAAAACCCAATCAAAACTGTAGAAAAATTCAACAAATTGAAAAAGCTAAAAAAATATCCACAAAAAAATAAAAAAAAAAAGTAAAAATTGTATGCATATATAAAAAGATCTGATGACGATTTCTTATCCCCATTTTTGGTGCGCACTTATTTATGTAAATCTTGAAAGCGTCCACACAGACAGCCAAAACGCATTTGTGGCCAGCGAGCTCCAAGTGCTCCACAATACCCGCCCCGCCCCCTCTCCTATCCCCTCAATCTGTCGATCCACAACGAAAACAAATCCAGCAACTAAAAATCCAAATCAAATCGACCACTCGACAGACTCCAAAAGCCAAAAGCCTATTGAATAACTTTGATTTGATTTCTTTTGGCTGCCTTCTTTTTACAATACCCTGTACACATTTATAGTGCTGAAAGGGGGTATTTATAAAGATGTGCATTAGTTTGTAACAGGTGGAGGGAAGCAAGGAATACATAAGGTAAATATAAATTCTTGTTTTTATATCAATCTCTTTGGGAAATAGAAGCATCAAATGACAGCATTTACATTTTATTTAAATAATTTTATCGATAACACTCATAGTTTCCCTTAAATAAATCGACGATAGAAAAAAAATACAGCTTTAAGGTTACATCCTTTTAATTCGCTAAGCGAAAATCGATAATAATCGATTTACAATAGCATTAAAGTTATAATTCCAATTGGATTGCTTGTTGTTCATCCACTTCAAACATTTTGCTTATATTATTGTATAGGGCCAAAGATGCTCTATATAGATACATAAATACAGTCATACTTTAATATCAAGCGCCTTTTGTACAGGGTATCCCCTAGTCGTTGTGCTTCCCCTTCTTTTTCTAGTACACCACTCTTGCTCGTATTTTTATCTGAATTTTCTGGCCGCTTTAATCACTTAGTTACTTGATTTTCCACTTTATGACGGATTATGTGCAAATGTTTGTCGAGCAGCGGCAAATACAAAAAATACAAAAAAGAGAAAAAGACTAAAAATAAATCTATTGAACAATTGTAAAATTTATGCGCTATTCTCTATTTTTTTTTACCGTGACGGGGCTTATAGACTTACAGCGACTTTGAGCCATTAATCATTTCCTTTTCCACTTGAGTTTTAGATTCGCCCATTGTTAGTTACCAACTGGTAAAAGACTCTTAACAATTTATGACTTAATCATGTGAGATTACCAAATGATGGAACCCCTTTAAAATGACGATCGTATAAAACGAAGAAATTGCTGCAATTAAGTGGATTTTGCGGGGATTTCTTTGCATTTGTCGCTTCACATGCATTTTGACTTAAACTAAACTAAAACTTACACCTATTGAGGTTGAAGAAGAACAGTTTTGATTTTAATTGCAATAATTTATTGCCAAAAATTCACTTAATCTAAATAATACCCTAATTATCTTAATATCCCTTTACCTTAATTAGTCCGTCCGTCCGTCTGTATGAACACGCGGATCTCAGAGTCTATAAGAGATAGAGAGATTTGAGTGCAAATCATCTTATAGGGATATTTGCCAATAAAACTAGAATATATTTAACAACTGGGTTATATCGCAGTCGAGCTAACTCGACTACAGCATTCTTACTTGTTATTCTTTATTTTTTTTTTATTTAAAAATTAATCAATCTATTGAAAGTCTATAAAACATTGATTTGTAAAGGTATGAATAATAGCAGTTTCTGGTTCGTAAATCTTGTTCAAACCAAGCGCTCAAATATTGTTTATATTGCCACATTTGGTCAAATTTTAGTCTGATAAAATAAACTATTTTATACTTTATAATACTACTTTGGTCTCTGTATGAATTTAATACGATTAAATTTTGTAATTCATACTAATTACAAATAATTCAAAATTAATTATATCTACTAAAATTAAAACTAAAACCAACTTTTAGCTGATTGTGTTTTTTTTTAAATAAGCTTTGTTCAAATTATCATCATCATCAGCGTCTGCTTGAACAAAGCTTTTCAAAAAAGATCCGTTGAACTATTTGGAGCTTTTCAATTGTGGCGCATTCAAGCCGCCATTTAGACGGCTTTACATCCGGTACAAGTAGCTCCAGCTCCAGCAATCCAACAATCCAACAATCTAGCAATCCATCAATCCGTCAAACCGTCAAGCGTTGGCCCGTTGACCATTTAGTGTTGAGCGACTTCCGTTACGCTTGAAAAGAATTTTTTGCGTTTATTTGTTTTGTCGACGCTTTTGTCGCGTATTATTCAAAGCTATATTCCAGATGCGTATCTCAAAGAGGTCTTTTGTTATTTGTGCGGCAGGCAGGCATTAATATCGCTGAGCGGCGATCGCCTTTTATAATTGTCACACATTTTCAATACGAAACTCGCAATGCACTCTAAAAACTGGTTCTGTTTGCCGCACGTTTTTCACTGGGTCAAGCCAAAGCGTCGTCTGTGGGATAAACACAATTTTTTCCTATCATTAGCGGCATTTTAGTGCAGCAGCATTTATCACTCGCTCTCTCTTTCATACTCTCTCTCTCTCTCTCTCCTTGGAAGAGTGACAATATTTTTAAGTCATAATTATTTTTATTTGCCTTATCATGTGGCTAATGAGAGAGAAAGAGCGAGACGGCGCATTTTTCAAGGCTGCTAGGAATAACGGTGCAAGCGTGAGAATATTATGGCAACTGAATGATGACAAAGTCAACTTTGCCGACATTTCTTTATAAGAGTTTCGCGTAAATGAACAATTTATTGTTTATGTACAAGCCATTTAATAAGTGTAAATAATAATATATAATAATATATAATAATTAAGCTTCATTCATTTCAGTTCACTCGAAAACATAAACAAACGTTCATTTTACCGGCTTTTGCATGAACGCTCTCTCTCTCTCTCTCTCTCTCTGAGCAGCAGCACGTGCACCAGAATAACACTAAACCACAATAACAACAATGTGCGTGTTTGGGGGGTCAAAGCGTGATGCACTCTCACTCTCTCACTTTCTAGCTCTCCGAGCGACGCGAGCGGTCTCTTTAGCCGAAGAAGACAGCAGCGCAGTCTGAAATAAATGAGAGAGCGCGCGCTCACGCTCTCATCTCTGCAGTGGGCAAAGCATCCCAGTTGGAAGAAGCGCGATCGGCGTCGTATTTGGTCTTTAGTTCGTTTTAAACACGAGAAGCGCGCGCGACACGCGAGCGGAGTCAGTTATTTTAATCACTCACAAGTTTCCCGAATGTTTTTCGCATCGAATTTTATTCGTGAAAAGTAAACAAAGTAAAAAAATAGTGTGTGTAAATTGTGAATTGCAATTGAGCAATGAAGGCGCAGCTGGAGGATGAAGAATAACGCATAAATTACAATTTGTACCCTTTTGCTTACATTGAGCACAATCTAAAGTTATTTTTAGAAGTTTTCGAATTTCAGTGTTCGTTTTCGAGTTCGAATTGGAGTTGCTGCATTAACGGTGAATTTGCATGCTAGCATTTCCAATATTGTTTCCATTCATTTCCGAGTTGTGAGTGCAGCCGAAGAGGAAGAAGAAGCAGTGTAGTGAAAAATACTTGCATTTATTTTTGGTGCGCAACTCCACCCCAACCTGCACCCGGTGCACCCCACTTCCCGCTGGCCGACACATGTGTTTCTAATAATGAAGTGTTTATTTTAGGCGGCTCAAGTGCATTTTTTCTTCTGTTTTCGTTTAATTTTGCCAACGACGCGACGGATTATCTTTTTGTATCCATAAAATGTTTGAGGGTAAGCATAACGGCACTTTTTACATATGTATGTGTATGTATATTAAATGTATATTTATATTATCCATTCTTCTCTGTCTACTCTATCTCTCTCTCTCAGGCAATTGTGATTTATGCACTTGCATCCAATGCACGTACTTCCAGTTTCCTTTTGGGCTTTGCAATAAAATACACTCTCACTCTCACACACACACACACACTCACACACACTCGCGTATTTGTCTTGCGGGCGTTGGTGTGAAAAATGGCCAATTTAATGCTTGCTGTGGAAGTACACACACACACACATTTATATACATACATGCATACATATATATGCTGCTTATAATTTTTGCGATTGGCTCATTGAGATAAGGTTTGCTTTTAGGGCTTTCCAGCTGCGAATCTGATTCTTCTTCTTCTCATGCATACCCTTTATCTTTTTAATGATTTATCTCGCTAAATGAACAGTTTATTTTCTGAAAATGCTCTGCGAATTTTTTTCGATCATGGCAAATTACATGTTGTATTTATTTTTATAAAGGTCATATTGCTATAATAAATATCAATATATAATTTTAATGCTGCATAAATGATTTTGATTGATCAATAAGTCAAAATTCTGCATTATTTTAATTTTCATATTCACTATTATCTTATAAGTTTTTCTGAGCAAAATACTTAGTGAGCCTCATTAGAACTATGAATATAGATTATTTAGGAGAATGTCTAATATTTTAAAGTCGGTTTATATATCATACCAAATTACATTTCACATTTTTAACTGAAGGGGAATTCAGACTAACTCTTACATATTTTTCAAGGAATCATTATCTTTAAATCGACCATTAAATTTCTTATTTTTCTAATATTTCAAAGTTAGAAGCTGCCTATGTTCACTGAAAATTTGCTTCATATTTTATTGGCGAAATTGATAAATTACCAGTAAAATCAAAAACATTTTAAAGTTTTTGCGGCACTTTAAAACATTTGCATAGCTTAAAGTGTAGAATTTTCATCTTTTATCATTGTTCCCATTTAGATTTTCAAACTTGAATGCTCTGTTGAAAGACCAAACTTCACCGTCTCGGCCTTTGACAACCAGCCCCTTAAGTTTATTTATCCTGTGAAAGTCATTTGTATCTTGCCAAAAATATCTCAAGAGCTATTGTTTGTTTTCATATTGTTGTTGTTGTTTTTGCTGTTGATTTTATGTTTTTGGTAATTTTTCTTTTGTGTTATTAAATGTGGAATGTCAACCTCAGCGGGAGTTTTGCTGTTGCCAAGTTGCAGCACGGCTAAAATCCGCCTTCAGCCAAAACTTTTCAAAACAACAACTCACAAATCATATTGCACTGCTTCTGCTACTTCTTCTTCCACCAGCAAATAGCTAAAACAAGGCGTCAGCCGAGACGTCCACTCTCCTCCCCACCACAGCTCCACTTGCCCTCCTCTCTCCATCTCATCCAACAACTATTTGGACACATAAATCTGACTTATGACGCCCACTCGAGTGGGCGCTGATAGGCGGTAAGTTCCACTTTATGGGCACCCTGTACAGTTGCTGGGCACACTGGTATCTCCCTACACTGAGAGAAACAAATGTGTGTTCCTATTTTGTTTAACAATTAATTACTTAGATCTCCAAAATTATATTTGTCGCTTTTCAGAAAATAAGAGGAGTAGAAAAATAGAAATAGTAATTCTATCTAAAAAATCCCATTTAAAAATTACTTTCCGAAAAAAATCTCATCAGTTGAAGAGAAATAATGCTTGTGTCCTACAAAATGTAAGAAAAAATAAGTTGGATCTTCCAAATAAAAACTATTTCTGTCTCAGTTCTGCTTTCAAAATAAATTACTTTGTTAATATTACCTAGAGTCAAAGTTTTGGCAACATGTTATAGTTGTTTCTCGGTGTATTTCCTTATGTTGCTGTTGATGATAAGTCCACTTGCACTCTCTCTCTCACTCTTTCGCACACTCCAAAAGTAGCTCTCTCTTTTACGTGCCGCCCAATGGAAAAAGGGCAAAAGGTTTTCGAAATGAAAAATGCTGATAACTGCAACAAATCACAAACACACATTACCCACCCAAAAACACACACACATTACACACCCACAAACACGCACACACACCCACACACACACGCATGCAAACACGCCCTTGCCCAATGGGCCACTTGTCGGCCAGAACGTAAACGTTAACGTTAACGTAAATGTTAAAACGTAAACTGAAGAATGTAAACTCGTTCATAAAAATCATTTATGGCCTCAAGACAATAAGAAGAAGAGGAACAAACTGAATATGAAGACAACCAAGAAAAAGAAGAAGAAGCGGTTCCCAAAGCAACCCATCTAATGATGAGTGCAATTGCCGCCATTTGTTTTTACTATTATGACGCAAGTGGGAGGGACGAATACGGGGCAGAGGTTGCCAATGCAAAAGTGTGAGACAGAAGGAGAGATAGAGTGGGGGGCGGTCTAGTTGAGAGGGGGAGGTGTCGACCAAAAGCTATGATCGTAAAATGATAAACAACTTTTAAGACACACTCTTAAAGATGTGTCTGTGTGTGTGTTTTAGGGTTGCAAATTGTAGCCTTTAAACGGCAACAAATCGTGTTTTATTTGTCTATACTCTTAGCTGAAATGCATGCCATAAATTAATAGCTAAGTTGGACAACATTTACCCCACAAGATTTGACACGGAATTACCAGATTTAATAGCAACTTGTGAAATGATTACGAAGATTATTACAAATTGATAACAGTAATTTCTAATATTGCTGAATTTGTTGGTAATTAAAATAACACTCTTTTATTCAAAAACAATTTGTTTGCAACAGAATTTCAAGATTGTATTTATTTTTAATTGAATTTATAACGTATCAAAATTATTTAAAGCATGTTATTAAAGTGATTTCCACTGTTTAGAAAATCATACACAATTTTTGATAGCGAGTTGACTCGAGTCGAGAGTAATTGAACTTTAATTTAATTTTGACATTTAAATAAATACCTAACTTATCATAAACATTAAAAAAGGCATACCCCAAAAATTATGCAAATTCTTTGGTTTAGTTGAATTGAATAAATCGTTTTGTAATTATGGGAGAATAAATAAAATTTTGATGTGCATCAATGCTTCAAATTTTTTCTTTGAGAGTCTTAATTTTCCTACAAATTTTAGTTGAATTAATTTGGGTTTTTTAGAACATAAAATAAAGCTGTTATATTCAGTAAAATTTTCAATTATTTACAAGAGCAGACTTGCAATTCAAAGAAAACACTGAATAACTGTTGTTATTGTGGAAAAGTTGTCGCTGGCTTAGCTGGAATTGACAGCAAAACAATACGGCGCAAAAATTGCCAAAAAAAAAAACAAGTCAACATCAGAAAAACAAACAAAGAGCGAATGAGAGAGGTAGAGTCAGATTAGTAGAGAGCGAAAGAGAGAGAAAGAGCTGAGTTGTGGGTGATTTAAAGATGTGGTCTGAATTCGGGGGGGAGGCAGCTTAAAAGCCAGAAAGATGATGATGAAGATGCGCTCCAAAAACCTGGGAGAAAGAAAGATGCTTACGATGATGATGATGATGATGATGATTACGATGATGATGATGATGATGATGAGGATGCGCGCGAAAAACGTGACGTACCCAGGGCCAGTTTAAAAGGCATTCCTCTTCTCTTCTTCTTGCTGTTTTGTTTTTGTATTGTTTGGCTTCGTTTTGCATAAGCTGAACAAAAACAACAACTGCAACAACAACAACTGCAACAACAACAGCAACAAAAACAGCAACAACAACAGCAACAACAACAACATTGACATCAACTGCAACAAATGACAGTGAGAAATTTGACTGCTCTGAAAGCAACTGCTGCGGCTTAGCTTATGTTTTGCTGTCTTCTGTTTTGCTGTTTTATGTTCTCTGTTTTGCTATCCGCTTTGTCTTTGCTTTGTTTGTGTTTTTTCCCTTTTTCTTACATTTTTTATCCATTTCCTTTTTGTGAGGAATGTGGTGCTATCCAAATGTCAAAGTGCAACAAATTGAGCGCAACAACGAAAATATTGTATTATCGATGATGGGTTTGACAACATTGTCAGCTTGCTGCTTTTGACATTAATGATAGTCTCAGCCAAAGAAATTCTTTGCACAACTTTGACAACGCCAAAAAGCGAGCGAGGCCAACACAACGAAACCAGAGTTGGCAGCGTGACAAGAACAAACTTCGCTCAGAAACTAAAACTTTGTGGATTTTTTTTGTTAGAACTTTACAGGAAATAATAAATACCGAAATAATTTTCATTTCAATACAATATACTTATATCAAGTTTTATGTGTACAGTTTTATATGCATATTTTTATATCTTCGATATATTTTATGTTTTTAAACTGGAATGGCTTAAGAACTTATTAGAAACAGGAAGTGTCCAAAGGCTGGAATACTAATTTTCATTTATTGGAACTAACTTACATATCCAATACACATATATGTATGTATTTATTTATATCTGTCTACATATATATTTTTATTGATATTAAGTCTCATCATTTTATTATTTAGAACTCTTATTTTTTGAGAAAATAGTTTATTTGCATTTTTAAACGTAAAATATCCCCATTAAGATAATTCAAAATAGGTAAACCAAAAACAATAAAAAATAATTTATTTATTTATTTATCAATTACAGAATTTTAAAATAAAATAAACTAAAATGTTGCAAGCTTAAGAGTATATAGTAAGATATGCAAATACTATATCTTGTGGCTTGGGTGTTAAAACGGAACCGCAAATATAATTCAGAGTTGTAACCTTAAGCAAAACTAAATTTTTTTTATAAAGATCTAGTTACATAATCATAAACTTTTGCCAAAATATTAAATGGAATCAATGCATAAACAAAACCAGACCTTTACAATTTGGGTTATCTATCTGATAAGATCTACTATTCGACTTTGTTTTGAATAGTCAATATTTACTTGGCTCGTGTCACGCGCTCATCTCTGATGTAGGCAGCTTAGTAACAGTTTAGTATGTGTGTGTGTGTGTGTGAGTGCAGCTCACCCACTCAATGCCACCTCTGCCCCACTCAGTGCACCCTGCTCCTCCTCCTCCTTAGCCTATCTCCAACTCTGCTGTGTTAGTCGCGTTGGCATTTTGCTAAATTTTTATTTGTTCCCACAGTTTGTCGCTTGGCATAAATACGTCGTTAGTCTCGTGCACAGTGTTCCACAGCTCCAACTTCGGCTACAGCTCCAGCTTCATCTTCAGCTACAACAACTACAACAACAGCAAGAAAAAAATACTTGCAGGAAGCAGCCGCAAAAAGTTGAACTAGACAACAAACAAGCAACAGCAACAACAACTGCTGCAACATTTCCAATACGACGTCGTCTTCTTCTCAGTTGTTGCTGTTGTTGTTGTTGTTGTCAATCGTAATAGTAATAGTACTTACTGCCATACAAGCACGTTTAATGTTCTTTGGAGGCGGCGCAGCAACAAGAAGAAGAAGCAGCAGGCGGCAGCAGCAGCAGCAGAAGAGGCACACAAAAAACTAAGCCCGTGTTTTTCCTTGTGTGAAATGTTGCACAAGTGAAAACAGCAAATGGGTCGCCTTCTTGTCAGTCAGTCTACTTGCTTACTTACAGGCTGGCAGACAGGCTGGCAGTCACCCAAGAAGCAGCTAAAGTTGACCCACACATTCCCCCCCTCTTCCCTACACTCCTCTACCCGACACTTCCTTTGGTACTCCCCCCCTTAAAGCATTCAAGTTTTTTGTCTCTGTCGTCGATTAGCTGCCATTTCATGTCAATGTCTGTCGCCGGCTTGGCTTCCGCCCCTCCCTCATCCTTATGCCTACCCTGCCCCCCACTCTTGCCTGTCATGTAAAGTTGCACAATTGCTCATTGCATTGAGCTCCTTCCTCTGCCCCCCCCCCCCCCCCAGCCGCTCTCAAATTTTTGCTCTCATTCTGTTGCTGTTCAAAAGATGAGAAATTGTCACCGTTTGTCTGCCTTTTTGTGTGTTTCTTGCAACTCTTTCCGAGCCTCCTCCACAAGCTCCCCACCACCACCCCCAGCCCCTTCACTTTTAAATTAACTAAGGCTCATAGCTGTTTTTCGTTTTGTCTCCCTTTGCAAAGGATATTTCAAATTTGTTGTCAAGTGCGTAACGCATTTGCCAGCAAAATCAAACTGGAATCGAGTCAGAAAAATATCTGGAATGTGATATTCGTTGATAAATTAGAGATAATTTAGAGTTCTTGTATAAAAATCTTTTTTGATTAACAATTAAATTAAGATTCAAGCAGAGTTAATCTGTCCGAAAGGGTATATAAATTTCGGCATGCCTAATATTACTCCTCCTTCCTCTCAATGTTTTTTTTTGCAATTAAAGTTTAGCTCGAAGGGTGGCACAGAACTAAAGTTGCGACATGCAGCCCTGGTTAGACCCCTGGACTAATCCCGGGGCCACTTGGAACGCATTAAACATACAAAAAGAAGAAAAACATGTGCACGATTGCAGTTTTGTGTGGAGTTGCCCTTAAAGAGGAAGTCTATATTTACCATATATTGAATGCCATATTCGACTCTGTTCAACAGTTGCGAGTTCATTTGAATATGCCGCAAATGAGATCCCTTATGAGCAGAAAAAAAGGGGGAACTATAAATGAAACTGTCAATTTATTGCAAACTCAACGAAAGGAAGTGTGGGAGAGATCAAAATTGTTAAACGATCCCTAGTTCATTTCATTTAGAGTTTGCTTCACTTGAAAGAGCTGTTGTGGCAGCCACAAACTTGTTTTGATGCCCAGCTCAGAATATGAATGAAGTGCTGAAACTTTTGATTTCATTACTAAAAGCAGCACGATTGAGAAATAAGTTGAAGGGGTCTTGAAACATATTTCGTGGAAAACTTAAAGCTTAAAGAAGGGGCTTTAGATAACTTAGAAGATGTAGAAAGTATAACTTTGTTTGATTTAAATAAGCATGTTCAAAAATTAACGTCCGAAAATCAGCATATGGGATTTTCAAAAGCAAGGGCGTTTTAATCATAGTTTGGCCTATAGATCAATCGTACATTTCAAGTTGAAAACGAAATTTTGGGTCGGAACATAAGTCAAAATTATATCCCGAAAATCGGTATATCGGCATCTGGGCATAGGTCGAACCTTCAAAATGACATAACTTTGTCAAAACTCAACGCATTTTCAAAAGCAAGGGCGTTTTAATCATCGATTGGCCCCTAGATCAATTCTACATATAAAGTTGAAAACGTGATTTTGGGTAGAACCATAAGTCAAAATTATAGTCCGAAAATCGGAATTTTTCATGTTACTATATAATCTACTAACTGGTTAAGATGCTACAAAGTATAATAATCGCACACTCTGTTTTGTTGTTGTTTCTGTTTTGGTTCCATAATTGAAATCGCTTACAATTTGACGTCGTGCTATAATCATAATTAAATGAAGGCCAAGCGTGCTCACTCTCTCTTTCGTGGTTATTTATCAAATAATCAACCACCCAAGATGGCACATCACACTTGCAGTAAATTGCCAAACGCTTATTATTCACTTTACTTTCTAATAGTAGAATAATAATAATAATAATAATCTTAAGAGAGGAGCATATCTTCTAGCTTGAATCTCCCACGATTAACACAAATGCTGCAAGCGCCGCAAACTAATTGTTTCATTAAACGAAGTGCACCACGACTCACTTATGCGAGGCTGCACTCACTCACGTGCACAGACACTCACACTACTCACACTCACACTATTCACATTCACATTCACTGATCCACTCACTCAATGAGCACCCATATCCGGGGCTGGCACAAAACACATTTGGCTACCACTTAATTTGCAAAATAGTGTAGCGAAAGCTGCAGGCGTTGCACGTTCTCCATGCCCCATGTAACATTCTCTATGCGCGGGCGAAGAACTTCAACTTCAACTTCAACTGCTGAGCAATTCCGTTAAACATATTAGAAGACGTACAAAATACAATTACTTAAATCAAGCAGGGAGCGAGGAAGGGGCAGGCAAAAAGGGGCACTCTGTGGAGAATTAGGTGCTGATGCAGCTAGTTTGTCAACCAATTTGAAAGGCCTTTGGGCCAAAGTCGCGTGAGAATCTTTTTGGCAGAGAATACAAAAAGAAGAGAAAAACGCAAAGTCACGCTCAAGATTTTGTTGTTGTTTTTTCTTGTTGCTTTTTTTTTTGGCCCAAAGCGTAGGTCGTCCAATCAGGTTCAACTGCAACTTCAGCAACGTTGCAACGTTGTCGATGCGAAGTTGGCCACAAAATATGGCAAGAGTTGAGGCCGCCACATAAAGCAATGCCTTGTTTTGCCTCCACTTGCTGTTGTTGTTGTTGTTGTTCCTGTGTGCCCCTTAAGAGTGCGGGCGTGCAAATAAATCTTGGCCACAATTACATTTACGTCTGGGCCAAGGCTATAGCAGAAAAAGACACTTGTTGTGCCTGCCTCAGGGACGACCTGTGCAAAGGACAATGTTCCAAAGCATTCCAACTGCTTGTGACTAGAGACTAGAGACTTCGAACTCATAAGGTATATTTATATTCTTGATCAGTATCAATAGCCAAGTAGTTATAGCCATATTGTTTGTCATTGCACAGTATGGCTTTCGAAATGTGGAAATAATAAGTTTAAGGTAAGTCTGGAATCTGAAGAATAAATTGTGAAAACAAAATAAAAATAAAAACTCAATAATGAGTATAAATAGTCTTGGATTTTCGACAATTTTCTTATTTTTTAAATAATTTCTAAATATGTGCAAAATATATTTAAATTCGCAGGCTTCGATTCTATTTTACTGCTCAATAAAAGAAAATATATCTTGAAGTTGAAAGTACAAACCGTTATTTTTGGAATAAATCCTATATGAAGTTCATAAAGTATTCATGAAATTTTCTCTCTCGGGTGGTATTTTAGATTTTAGTTTTAACTCTGCGGAAAGTCCCTTAACTAACTTTTCTATATACACAAATGGAAAAGAAAACTAGAAATTTGACTTAATTTTTCTAAATCTTAGAAAAATATTCCCTGATTTGAATTATGCTTTCTGTATAAAAGAGGAGTTAACTTTGACGAATTTTTGAAATTCTGTGCGATTTAGTTTCTGAGTGCTGCAAGCCTTTAAACGGGCAGCCTTTAAAGAAAATTTGCTTAAAATAAAACATAAAAAAAACTTAATATTAATATGCCATCTTAAAAGCTTAAGCTTAATTTAATTTTACTCTTGCCTACAAGGGTATGTATCCTTCGGCGTACCGGACCTAAGCGATCCTTCATGTTTTAGCCAATATTTTCTATTGTGTCTAGGCTGTAGATGGAGAACTGGGAATGGGAATGGGACGACGAAGTCGAAGTCAAGCTCTTTAAACGCTAAATAGTTTGATGGAATTCGCGAATGCTGAGATTGAAGGCACACCGAACTATGCACAGATCAGCGAACTGAAGAGGAGAATTGAGAAGAATTGAGAAGAACCCAGCGAGATCAGCATTCAATGCCAAATCAGGTTGCACAATTGCCAAGAATCGACTCCTTTTTTTGTTGCTTTGTTTTACTTCTTGCCAATAATAATGCTGATGATGATCATTACGAAAGAGCTGAATAGTTTCATGTAGCTACATCAATTTATTTGTAGTTGTTGTTTATTGTTTGTTGTTGCTGTTGTTGTTGTTCACATGTTGTGACTTTGTTTGGCATACATAATAACAACAAGCAGATGTCGATAGATCACTGACTGATCATCAATTCGCTGAATGTTGACTGTCATTGTTATTGTTGTTGTTGTTGTTGCTGCTGTTGCTGTTGTTGTTGTTGCTGCTGTTGTTGTTGCTGCCTGCCAGCGTTCCTTAATGATCGGCATGAGTTTTATATTGTTTGGCATGTTTATCTGCATCTTTCATGTTCGCATGTCATTTACTTTTGCCTCTTGCGTCTGTCGATCAGCGATCTCTGCTCAATTCTCCCTTTCTCTTTCGCTCTTCAATGTTGACTGTTCTTTGCAACCTAATTAGCTTTTTGACTTGTTGTCGCTGTCGCTCTCTGTCAGTGTCTCTGATTTCATGTTGTTGTTGTTGTTGTTATTGTTGTTATTGTTGTTCTTGTTGAGTGATGCTCTTCTTCTTTTTGTTGCTTTTCACGTCGCGTCAATTGTTGATGAGAAATAAAACGTGCTTTTTGTCTCAAGTGCTTAAATGGAAATCGAAGTGGAATTAGCCAGGCTAACAAGCCAACAATTATAGACTAGACCAGTCCAGACCAAACCAGACCAGACCAGACCAGACCAGAAATTACCAATCACTTCAGTTTAGCGATAAACACTCTAAGCAGACAATCGCTGCACTTTCTTTGAAGTAACCATTTCCAGTGCAATCATTTAAAAAACTCTGCTGAATATCAAAACTTTTTTATGCCCTCGGTTTATTTTATATTTTTATCGTTCTTAAAACTATAACTGAATATCATTTGATTTTTATTTTAAAATATATTCTTTTAACTTTATTTAAATTAAATAAAGTCCATATATTCAATTCTGTCTGTTTCTATTTGTACTTAATGGCTGTATAAATCTATCGAAGTGGCTATCAAAGCTGGTCAATTTATGAACCCCATAAATATGTCTATTTTTTTTGGATGGGCGCGAATTCAAAATTATTGTATATTAATCGCTGAATTTATTTCTAAGAGATCACTAAATCCATTTAATCTCGAAAGAGTCTTTTAAGTATTCAAGTTGGATTTGAAAATATTCATTTTTCTGCTTCCGTTTGTTAAAATTATTGCGTTAATATTATTCAGTTATTTGAAGTTATATCGTGCTGGTTTTTAAAGATTTCATAATTTTTAGCCTGCGTAAAATCGAAAGTAATTTATTTATTATTTAATTTTCTAATATTTTATGAAATGAATATTTTTAAATGCGAACTCAGCAAGGGTATCCACTCCTCGGTGTGCCTAAGAAATACCAATTAATTCTCGTTCAAGCAACAATTTCTGTGTGAATTCTTAACCATATGTGATCAAAGTTAGACCTTTTTAATTTGCTGCACATATTTTCACATATCAGCAAAGAACTTGCAACTGCAACAATCGATTCATGCTACTCAACAGTTGCCGCAATTATTGTCATTATTTAATTTTTGAAACATGTTTTTAAATCATCGTTTGGAAAATCGCTTCGATTTTCAAGCAACTAAGTTTCAGAGTTACTCAACAGACGCTGTTTATCTATTTGATTTTATTGAAATATTTCCACATATAATAATAGATCTTTATCCCTGATAGCCAGCAACAACAACAACAACAACAACTACAACAACAACAGTAAAAGACAAAGACAAATTGCCGCATTAAGCGATAGTCAATCTAAGGGAAATATAACAACAATTAATTCAATTTGCATTTATTTAAAATCAAACACGATATAAAAATACCTCTACTATTTTTTTTTTTGCTCTGCTCCTACAGATATGCAAATTGGAAAACCAAACAATTTGTGTGCATAAACAAATACAACAACAATCATATAAGAGTCTCTGTTCGGCCGACGGCATCAAAGCCAAGTCTGAAATAGTTGTCGGCATGCGATTTTATTGACCATTTCAGATTCAATTAGGGGTAATTTAATTTCAATAATAACTACATATAGAGATATGTGTGGACAGACCCCAGAGACACACACACACGCATACACACACACATACACTTGAAGATACACAGATACAAACTTGTATCTTGTGCTACTGCCGACAACTTTGTGTGCCACAAGTCTTTGGGCCTTTCATTGCTACACTTGCTGTAGACGATTTTCTTTCTATTTTTGGCCAAGAGTAAATTGCGGAATTTTTATGATTTATGTTAATTAATTTGAACTAAAGAGACTACTCCATCTAATAATACATATTTTAATTGTTTTTTAGTTGATTTAAAGGTTAGGATTAATTAGAATATTAAAATATTTGCCTTTTCCCAATTTGCAAACTTATTTTAATTATAGCGTCATTTAAAATTTATGTTAATAAGATTAACAAAAAAAGGCTAAAATGGCAGCATTGCTGTGAACACAACTTATTCCTTTGCTTTACTCAAAATATTCTCGGCAACTTAATAACCTTTTAGAAACATTTCCAAAACGTATTTGAAATTTGGTGTGGAATTTTTTGCTGCAGATCGGATAACAACTTTAATTGAAGCTCTTGTCAAATTAAAGTTGTCAGCTTTTCAACTTAAAGTTTGATTCGGCATACCCCTAATTGTCTACGCCGAGTCATTAAACGCATAACCTGAACTTATTAGTACAGAATTCCAGCTGTCTGCCCCTCGTCAGATATTTTTTAATTTATGTGCTCGATTTCAGCTAATTTGTTCGTCACTTGTCCGACCAAAAATGCCAAAAGATATTTTTTTTTGTTCAGTTTTCAGTTGTTGTATGAGCCGCAAATTGTTGGCTGAGCATTTGTTGTGCATGTGTGCATGTGTGTGTGTGTGCGTGTGTGTGTATGTGTGTGCGTATGTGTGTGTGTGCGTGCGTGTGTGCGTTCATTTGTCGCGTGCAGCGGTCGGTGTCTGCGTGCTGGTTTTGTCCACTCTGTGGTTGACCAATTTGGAGGGCTCCGCATTTCGATGTCGACCAACGGCACCTGCGAAAACAAAAGAGCGACACGCAAATGACTATTGTTTGTATACCCTATGAAGAGGGAGTCTACTCTAACTTTCGCAGGCAATGTGACGATCATATACATATATGTATATATATATCCGATATACGACTATATATATATCTGCCTCTTTATATGTGATTTCATCATTCAATGAAACTACTTCGTTGCAGCCTGAAATATATTCTTTATATCTTTTAGCTGCAGTCAGAATTGGAAAGATTGGAGCGTCATTTCAGCTTTATATATATATATTTATAAAGAAATTAATTATTGGGGAAAATATATCATATTAAATTAGGGTCTTTATCAATTTCGGTTCTATAAAGTGTAAAGTTACTAATAATGTTTATAAATTGGTTAAACAATTTTTTTTCCTATTCAGTTTTACGAATGAACTATGTCAAAGAAAATTAAATATAATATAATATTTATGATTTATATTTATTAATATTTTATTTGTAACTATTTAGAATAGTAATATCGGTTTCTGTAAATGGTTCTGCTCTGAATTCTTGTCGGTAAAGTTGCGGTTTCCACACAAATGTGTCTCGATTTTCTGGTTAAGCATTTTAACCGCTGTCTGTTAGGGCAAATAATATTCGGTATTTAAAAAAAATAATTACTAAAATGTTATTATTGTTGTTGTTGCGTTTTTGTTTGTTTTGTGGTATTTGAAAAAACACACACACAAAAACGGAACAACTTGAAAATTGGCGCCGGTGCGTGCGGCGTTTGAGTTTGAAAACCAAATTTCAAATCGAACAAAACGAAAATTATGATACAAAATTTATGGCGGCAAACAAAAAGATACCAAATAACCACACCAGCAACAACAACAACAACAACAACAGACGGCAGCCGTGAAAATGTTGTTGCGGCACACAACAACAACACGCACACATTGTATCTATGTTAATTAATTAACAATTAATTAAGCGAAACAGCAACAACAACAAGAAGACGACAACGACAACGTCAGCTCCTTCATCGATGACGTCTCTAATGGTTAATGATGAGTTTTTGGATTTTGGGTTTGGCCTCGTTTCCAACCTGGCCCAGAAACAGGAGTTGGGGCAAGTCTTTGTCTCTGGCCAACGGTTAGCGTGCCTAAACAAAATTGTTTGAGCCGCTTTCAAGCTGCCGTCTCTCAGTGTGCCTCTAGCTTCGTGCGGGTGCTGCATGCATGTTTGTGCCACAAACGCATATCCCAAACCCAAAACAACTGCGACCAGCTCTAGACGAGGCAGACGGAGAAAAAGAGTTCCCACTCGACTAGTAAATACCCTAAACTCAAGTCATTATTTATTATGTAAGTGTTTATAAAAAATTCTTGCGATTGCTGCTCTGGTTTCTCACTTGTTTTCTAATTGGTCTTGGGCAAATTTGAAAAGAGGATCTAAATAATATTAAAGTATAAGCAAAATCCATTATAAAATATAAATAAAATAATCGTTAATCGATTTTTATCGACTTCAAAATATTTTACTGATTAAACGATATAAACTTAATCTGCATTTGGTATATGAAAACTTATACTTGAAATTTGTAGTCTATACTTCTTATAATCTCTGAGATCAACTCAGTTGTGGATGCAGCTCTGGAAAATATTTACCATATGCTGTTGCAGCTGTTTCCTGCCACCTGTTACATTCTTTTCCACATTTTTATTATACCCAGAATATACTCTTTCAATATTTTGAGTGGAGTCCAGTCCAGTTTGGTTGTTGTCGTTATCAGCGCTTATATCAAATGCGGGACAGCTTTTTATTAGAAAAGATAGAGAGAGGTTGAAAGGAGTAAAGAGGGGGAGGGGGGAGAGCCCCCTTTGCTTGCCGACTATGAAGCATATGAAATTGATTAATACAGCATGATAAATATTTTCGATTTCTTATATTTTTTAAATTTATCTTTGTGTTTCTATTAATTTTTGTTGCATGCACGATATCGGTTAAGTCCATGATGTATAGTTTTTTGATAAATTAAAAATGTTGTGTGTTCTGTTTTTTTTTTATTTATTTATTTTTTTTTGTTTGAGCGAGTTTTTTTTTGGGGATCGCCTGTTCAGCCTCCCAAAAAATGTAAGGTGAAAAATGCATTTAACAAAGAGTTGATAAAGTGTGTAATGAATTTTTATCTACAAGCATGGATAAAAATGATTAAAGATTTGTAGAAAGCTGGGAATGTTGAATTTCGATTAAAAGCAAAAAATAACTGTAAAGAAATATAAAAGTAATTTTCGGTTTTAGAACTTTAGAGAAAGAAAAGAAATTTAAAATTGTGAACAATATCAAGTAGTGAACTTTAAATAGCTGTATGCTTTTAGTTGATTAAAATCTACATAATAAATACTGGATAATCGGATAAATCTAGGAAAGTTTCACCTAAAAACCCAAAAACAAGGCAGCAATTTAATTAGCTGTCATTCACAAATAGACAACAACTTTCACACACACACGTGTAAATTCAATTAAATGCGGCAATTACACGAAAAGTGGCAGCCAGTGAGTCGAGTACTTGTTGTGAATCCATTTGTAGCATCTTCAACTCACACACACAGACACACCTTCAGACACTCGCCACGAAAAGCTGCCTCAGCTCAGCCATTTAACAAGTGCAAAATCTGCGTATAAATCATCTAATCTCCACCAGAAAATCGCGCACACCAAACACAAGCCAACGCCTTAGCACCTTAGCCAAAAACGAAAACAACAACAAAAACCGTCAAGAAGCAAATAAACCCAACCCAAAAATGTGTGAAGGGGGGGCGCGGTGGGTTGGTTGGTGGCATTTATAGGTTATGGCCCAGAATGCTTCGTGTCGTCGCAACAACTAAAAATGAATCAAATTATAATGCTTGCCAAGCCCAGCAACAATAACAACAAGAAGAAAAAGAAGAGTAGAAGTAGAAGAAGAAGAACAGCAACAACAACAACAACAAACAGCAGACAACTTCCGGCCAGAAAGTGAACAATGGTGCAAAAGGGTTAACCAACTCGCGTCCAGGCCATAAAATAATTTTTGGGTGAGGCAACTGCTCATTTTGGGTGTGTGTGTGGGTGGGTGTGTGTGGGTGGGTGTGTGTGTGGGTGTTGAATACACACAAATTGCTTGCATGTCTGCGCAGCTTTATGACCAGAAAGTCGCAATCGCAATCAAAAAACTTGTGGCTCTTAATTAATATTGTCCGATGTGTGCATGTGTGTATTGTGTGTGTTGTGTGTGTGTGTTGGGTGTGTGTATTTTGGGTGTATGTTGTGTGTGCACAAATCCTGCAAACTTGCCATGCCTTGATTAATTTGTCACTTGATGCAAACTGCAAAAGATTAATTACCAAATGCAAATTGAAATACAAAAGCAGTATTTTTTTTTGTAATTATCATTAAAAGCTTAATTTCATTTTAATGGTAAACCACAAAATTTTGATTAGATTTTTATTTATTTAATGTGCACTAAAAACAATCAACAGATTTAAAAGTACTTTAAATAAATATAGATTAAAAATGAATGTTGCACATCTGTGGTACTCAAAATCTAAAGCAATATTAATTAGTAATTATTGTGACCTAATTTATGCCAGCAAAATTGTTGCTGGTTAGAGAAAAATCTACAAAATTTACAAATTATGAGAAAAAGCATTTAATAAATATTTAATGCATTTGAAACATTTAATTCGCAAATTAAAAATTAATATAATAATTATTATTGATTATTAACGTTTATTTTTTTAGTTTTAGAATTTTTAAAATATATTTGAAACCACTTTCAAACATTGTTATAATAAAGTGCTTTCATTTTAAATTAAAAAATTTAAATATTTACTTTAACCTTATTCAAAGTCTGAACTCATTTCTCAAGCTTCGACAGGTAAAGAAAAAAACGAGAGCAACAAAAATCAATAAGCAGAAATTCAAGCCAATTAAATTAAAAAATAACAGTGAGAGGGGGAAGGGAGGGGATATGGAAAGGTATATTGTACATTGAGAGCAACAATTGAAGCAGTGTGAACTGCCACGCCCCCAATTTTAATCAAAGAGGTAAAAAGAGGGGAGCTAAAAGGGAAAAAGTGCTGCGTAATCCTGGACTAGATCGATGGTCCAAAGTAGCTCCAACTGTGGCTGTTTGGTTTATGTTGCTACATGTGGCGCAACTGACGACTTTCAACTTTTCATGTCAAATCTTTTGAAACTCATCAACATCGTTTAGGGAAACTGACTGCATGATAAATGATGCAGATGTCCAACAGGAGTCGCTCCTTCTGTCTACATTATTCACTACGAAAAGTGCACATCATCATCATCATCATCGTCATCATCATCGTCATCATCATCATTATGTCTAACATGTTTATGATTTTAAGCTTGATGATGACGCTGCTAAGCAGCATCAAAAGACGCTGTAATCACATTAAGGATGGCTCAAGAAACTGAAACTTTTTCCTTTTGGGCCAAAACAAACTGCTTGCCAAAAAAAAAGTATATTTTTCTTGGAAAAGTGCGTATGAAAATTGTTTCTGAGGGAGAAATGTATCTGTGAAGTTTGAGTTTGAGTTTGCGGGCAGATGAAATGAATGAACCGCTAACACTTATCACTAAACGCAGCGGGGGACTTTGGGAAATACTTCAATTCTTAGGAAACCGCACTTTTGCCGTTTCCCACTCTTCCTCTTTCTCCCTCAATCGCTTGCAGTTTATTATAGTAAAGCGGGTATATCGGGTAGCCATTTAAAGTTTAAGTTTGCTTAAATCACAAAACTAATTTTATATATTTTTTCCTTAAATTATTAGTTTTGATTCCTTGTCAGTAATTTTTTTCTGTGTAGTTGCTAACAATTTGTGTTAAGTGCTTTAGGTTTATTTCAGTGCATGCTGTTGTTCCTATGATCCTTGCCTGGAATTGGTAATGTTCTAGAATCAAAGTAAAATTATTTCAGGTAGCCTCTCAAAATTAAAAATTTAATATTTTTGTTGGTCGAAAACAATGCCCAAAAATTATAAAAATTGACTTATTATATTCTTAAATGTTAAAATATGTTTCCATAATTTTCGAAAAATATTGAAAATTCTTAAATGTGCTTTTTACTTTTTTAAAATTTTTTTTTATTGTTTTATTATTCGACTTTTAAACACGCTGTTGTTGTTTTTACTCGCTTTCAGTACAATTAACTTTTAAGCATAATATAAACAAATAACAGAGTATCAAGCAGTCGTTGACTTGTTTCGCATATGCAAAATGCTGTTGTTTATTGCTTTCTGCGCCGCTCAAATGGAGCAACAATGAACGCAGCTGGAACTTAATAGCTGCAAGGCGCTGCGCATACATAATATATATATATATACATATATACAGATATATACAGATATATACATCGTATATCGAATGATAAATGATGATATGTACGCAAATTGGTTTATGAGTGCAACATTTTGTAATTGATGGCTTCACATTGCGGCAATTGTTGAAATTTGGGCAAATTGAAGCCGTTTTTAAAGTCGCTCTAGTTACAGATTAGAGCCTTAAGTCGTTAACGCTTTTATGAGACTCTAAAATCAACGTTAATTACCCAATTGGGCCAAGCAAATTAAAAACAAGCAGCAGCAGCAGCAGCAGCAGCAAGCTGCAAACTTGGCTCATAAACATGGCCGCAAAGGAGTCCGGTCTTAGCAAACCTTATGCCAACAAATCAATATTTGAATTTTATTAGCCAACAAGCAACGTGGCCAACGGGGCGAACGGGCTAGCAAGAAATAACGGAATCTTATTTGCTTGCCCCGCAGACCAGCGCTGTGAATAATTGTTAATGGCTGCATAAATACAAACAAGGCTTAGTTTAACTTGGCTAAGCAAACAGTTGATTTTACTGTGCGTGTGTGTGTGTGTGTGTGCGTGTGTGTGTGTGTGTGTGTGTTGTTTGGAGTGCAGCTGCCAAATAAAAACAACTATTTGAAATATGCATGACTAAATGCTTGTCAGCACAAAGGAGTAAAACGAATGCTCACAAATCCAATCGATATTCACAATTTTGTTTATAAAATGAACTCATTAAATATTAAAAAACGGAGCTAATGAATTTGGCTAAAAGCTAGCATAGAACAGTTCATAAAATATTTATATATCCCTGATTTATATATAAAAATGTATATTTGTTGCAAGCTTAGAGTTTTCACCTTTATTTTTGTTATAATTCATAGCTTCAACCCTTTAAATGAAGCTGCTGGGTATCATTAAGTTTTACAAAATTTAATAATATATATTCTTGATCAGCATTAAAAATATATATACATATTCATTATCAGGACAATCTCACAGACTTTTAGAACTGAATACTTCACAAACAGTTCAAGTTTATTTAATTTGATGCATAACTTCCCAGCTTTTTTCATAAATCGACTCTTAAAGACAATTATATGTCTACAAATATTATATTCATTTTCATTAATGATCGGATAAAAAAAACAGATTATACAGTTAACCTACTAACCGCTATTAACAGGGCTCAGATTATCACCTGGTTGAGCTTTCGTGTTCTAATTTGTTTTTATATGTCCTGATTTATAAATTGTGCCATTATTTGTTGGCATTGTATATATATATAAATATGTAATTTATATATATATGTAACAAGACAAATTTATTAGCCAAATACTCGTACTTATTTGAAAAAAAGATATGTCTTTGTTATTTTTGACAAATGGCTCTATCAAAAAGTAAGCAAACAATAAAAATAGTTTTTTCTCTATTTTCGCATGCTGCTGCTCATAATAAATGTGCGATGGAGGGGAAGAAGTGGTGTATACACACACACACACACACACACACACACACACACACACACACATACATACACAGACAGACACATATGTGATTGAAGCTGGCTGGTAATGATAAACATTTTGTTGTTTGTATGGGTTTTACTTGGGTTTTGGTAATGGCACTCGTATGTAATGATTATGGGGCCACTTTTCTCATAAAAATTCAAGCGGCAGCTTCAGAATGATGATGATGATAATGATGATGATGATGATTACCATCTTGATGGGGGCAAGTGAGCTGATGATGTCAAAAGAAGCAACAAATTAGACTAGCAACAACAAAAATAAACACTTGAATTGAATCATTGATAAACAGAAAACGGCTTCTATTGCCTTTGATTATGCTGCCCCGGGGAGTTTGCAACTTATCGTTGCGTGTGTGTTTTTTTTCTTCTTCTTTTTTTTCTGATTATGCAAAAAGTATTTTGGCCAACACACACACATCTGTGGCCCAGACCACATAATAATCATTATATTTTATTATGTGTATTAACACCACACCAAAAACCGAACCCACACAAAATCAACTTGAGCAATATTTTCGTGCAACAACTAATAAACCTGCCTGCCTCAAAACGTCGTTTGTTTTACCAACCGAAAATGTTCCCAATAACAACACAACATTTTGGCTAAGGGTGATGAAATTCTGTTGCAGAGGGTGCCTTTTTATCGGAGAGAGGGAGGAGGAAGGAGCGCACTAAGAGGAGGAGGAGGAGGAGCAGGAGGAAAAGTCGACGCTTTTGGCGTGTTTTTGTGTCGCTCCTTGATTTGCTAATTCTCTGGGTGTGTTTTCTCGGGCATTTAGCCAAAGCCAAAGCGGGCGTACCCCTATTTTGTATTCCTCTTCTCGGCTTATGGTTGCCTTTTGAAATCGGATGCTTTCTCTCTCTCTATCTCTCTCTGTCGCTCCCCCCTTTCGGTGTTGCTCAGTGAATCGGAGTGTCTTTCAAGTCAATCTGTCCGTCCGTTTGCCGTCCACCTTTTTGTCAATTGGTTTCTTGTGAAACTGAAATGAATCGCAAAAGCTCTCGTTTTGGTTTATTTCCGCTTTGACTTAAAGTTTATTTAATAAATTAAGAATAGAAAAAGCGATTTAAAGCACTGAACAAATTAAAAAATTAAATAATATATAATATTTATGAGGTTAGAGATTTCTACCAGCTTTTTTACAAGATGAACGTATTAAAAATAAATCAGAAGCATATAGAAAAGTTGTGTGAAAGGAAGCATCTATGAATTCATACATGTTATATATTCTTGATCAATAAAAGCCAAGTCGTCTTCGTTATGCTTGTTTGTCTGCCTGTCCGTCTCATCTGAATTCAGAGCTGAAAAATGCGAAAAATTAGCTCTCGATCGATTGATTATTTTAATCAAGTTCATTTAATTGTATCGATAACTGCATCAGTTTGGTGGATATCGATACAAATCGATACAAAATATAATATATACCCTGATTTATATTAAATAAGTTTCGAAGCTTCTCTTATTTTTCAATTATCTTCTGAAGTCACATCTTGAAACTAAGGACGTTTATGGATTGAACATAATAAGTTTTTTTTTATCGTTTTATTGCACACTTAACGAAAATAATAAAAGAATCAAGAGTTTTGTAGCATTCAATTCAATCTTGATGGCCTTGCCGGGTTCGATATCAATGCCGCAGAGGCTGGTGAAGTCCTTCGAGCACATGTATCGATGTGTGGGACAGACACAGGTCTCGCTGCCCCTAAGGAAAGTCAGCTCCGACTTGAGGCTGCTGTTTACTGACGGATAATAGTAGCAGACGATGAAGAAGCCATCAAACATAATTGCTGCACCGCAGCCAACAAACTCCAATCTGGGCAAGATTATTTGCGTTATGTTGCCCATTTTACGCTTTAGTTGCTCCTCCATTAGTTGTGGGCCAGTGAGCATCCGTCGGCCCAGTTCGAGGGACCATTGCCTCACCGTTCGACTCTGCCACTCGTTTAATATCTCGACATGTCGTTTGGGCACAAACAACGAATTTTGACCCACCTGAAAGCCACCATAGCCCACAATCAAACACGTATCCCTGTATGGTCGACACAGATTCAAATACTGCTCGGCCATTTGCTGCAGACGGGTGTTCCAATAAACCAGATTCATTTTCGATATCCGCAATTCGTAGGCCAGCTTGTTGCGCAATCCATTGTGCATATGCACCATCTTCAATCGAGATTGCCGACACATCGGGATGGGCACATATCGTTTACAGTTAATCGATACTTTTTTGGGATCCTTGGCGCACAGAAAATTAAAATTGCCATCCAAACAATTGGCTCGCTGGGGACAAATTGTCAATTTACTGCCAAAATCATGATAGTACGGATTCCCTTTATCATCCTTTACTTCGTCAACAAGTTCGGAAAGCCCCAAACTTATGTGAGAAAGCAACAATTGTATTATGATTATTTTCATATCGTTGAGTTCTAACGAAAAGATGACTAAATTAAGAGCAATTTGTTTTAGTGATGGTGTGTGTTGAAGCAGAGATGGTAGTAGTTTTAGTAGAGATAGTGGTTGTAATAGAGATGGTACGGATAGTAGTAGTAGTAGAGATAGTGGTTAGAGTAAAGATAGTAGTAGTTATATTAGTTGTAGGTATAGTAGTAGTACAGATAGCAGATATAGTAGTAGTAGTGATAGTAATCATAGTAGTATTAGTAGTATAGATAGTAGTATTAGATATAGTAGAAGTAGTAGAAATAGTAGCAGTTGTAGGGATAGTACAGATAGCAGTAGTAGTAGATATTGTAGTAGTAGTGAGGATAATTGTGGTAGCTAAAATAGTTGTAGTAGAGATAATAGCAATAGTGGAGATAGTAATAATAGTAGATACAGTAGTAGTGGAGATAATAGTAGTAGTAGAGAAAGTAGTAGTAGATATATTAGTACTAATAGAGTTAATATTCGAAGTAAAGACAGTAATAGTAGAAGTAGAGATAGAAGTAGTTCTAAAAGAGATGATAGTAGTAGTAATTTAAGTTGTGGATATGGTAGAAGTAGTAGCAGAGATAGTAGTAGTTGTAGACATAGTATTATTTGCAGTACAGATAGTAGTAGCAGAGATAGTAGTAGATATAATAGTAGTAGTAGATAGTAGAAGGAAGTAACTCCGACCGGTATATCTTGAACAAACTTTGAATATAATCGTCCTTTCACTGCAGGCAGTAAATATATCTGAGTTAGGATAGGATAGGATCACTAAATATCACTATAGCTGCCATAGGAATGATAGGCTTTTAATTATCAGAATTATGCATCGAGATGAGACGACTATAGATGAGTTCTTGTAAGAAGAACTTTTTTGTTTGAGAAGATATGCTAATTAAAGCCACTCAATATCTATGTTAAATTGCTCCTAGTGTAAATTTGGCATAAAAACAATAAACTTTCATTTTCATTCATGCTTCAGGGAATTAAGGACCAAATTACAACTGTGCACACATATTTAGATTAAAAATTTGTAATAATTTGGTTATAATAACAATTAAATAGCAAAACTAATTGTGTTTTGCATATTTTCCCTAAACAAATTACATCACTTAATTAATATTTAAGCAGAATAATTAAACACTTACATAAAATAAATAGAGTCTGACAACTTCTGCGTATTTCATAGAGAACTGTTCCATTGTCGAGTTGATTTTGATTTGAAATTATTGCCACGTTAAATGGCAAACACAATTACACGGAACAGAGCCAATTTAGTGTTGGGCCAACTGCCAACGAGAATTGGCCACGTCGCATGCTCAAACGATAAATTGAGAAAGTAAATTTCATGTGGCTTTTGCTGTTTAGCCAGTGCCACAAAAGCATTTTGCAACAGTAATTCAATTCAATAGGGCAATCGAGAGTGGGAGGGGAGGGGAGTGGAGTGGGGGAGGGTGAGGGTGAGGGTGAGGGGTCATGGATGCAATGCAATATGTTTATCAGTTTATTGATTTTCCACACAGAGAAATAACAAACAACAACACAAACAACATGCCACATGTATCCACATGCCACATGCTGCTGCTGCTGCTGCTGCTCGCTCACGTAACGCGCTTTAAGACTTATGTCAAATGGCAGCAGATCAAATATCCTGTGGCTAAAATGCGATTCAGTGATAAATGCGACAAACACACACACACACGCACACACTCGCACACACTCACACACACACATAGATGCGGCAAACAAACATTGGAATGGGAACTTCAGTAGGGTGTTTCAATATTTTCAATTTCTTTTTTTTTTTTGAGGAAAGTTAGTCTTGGGGTCATTTGTGGGCGTCACGCGCTCCACGCATAATGCATGCCGGGTCATCAATATGCTCAACTTCCCTCTATACTCCCCGCCCCACCCTCCCCCCTCCACCCTGACCAATAGAGTTTTGGAAAACTTACAGCACGTTCTAGAGTGGAGTTTGGGGTTTTTGGGTAAATGACAGTATTGGTTTGCGGTCGAAATTAAATTGCAATTTCAAACCTCCCTTTTAAGCCAGTTCCCCCCTCCCCCCACACACACTTTTTATGGGATTTGCGTTGCGACACGCTTTGTTGCAGCCACAAGTCACTGCTCCCCGCCGCATCCCTCAATTATTCACTGCGTTTACGTGCAAAGTGCAGCATAAGTTTTTACCGCTCACCGTTAAATGGATAAATTCCCTGGGTTGGGCTAGGACCAGAAGATGGGGTTTTTATGGGGAAATAGTTGGCATAAGTATTCGAGTGTTGCCTGTACTCAGTTACCGTTACGCTTAATGCATTCGATGGTTGCTTCGTGGTGGCGTCTCATCAGCTCACTCTGTTCCTCTTCTTGCACTTCCTTTCACTTAGACAATAAGAGAAGACAGACCTATCTGGTTGAGGGGTCTTGTGATTATGTCATTAGGTAAACTATTAATAAAAAAATTAAACAAGGATTTTGCATAATTAAAAAGGAAATTACATTTTAACATTAAAATAAATAGTTGCATAAAAGTAAAGAGGGAGTTTAAGCTGCGAATGTCCTGTTTTGCTAAAGGAACATTATTTAAGGACACGACTTGAAATACTTATATAAATATATACTATAATAGAGCTACAGACTATATATAAATATACTATAATCGAACTATAGACTATATACAAATACTATAATCTAACTAAGGACTATAACTGCCAGAAAGTTAAAAATTCTTTTTGGGAGAGTTCGATTTGAGTGCTTTAAATTTACAATAAGTTGAAACTTTAGTTGCGGAAAAGTTTAGTTAACTTTACTATATAAAGTGTTAGAATTTAATAAATGCAATAAAGTTCTTATCGAAGTAAGCGTATTCAAAGTGCAGCTCATCCTTTGTTCAGCAACGTTTTTTGTTCTTGTCTTTTATCCCTCAGTTTTGTGTGTTTTTTTTTCTTTCTTTTTGATGTATTGTAACCTAAGCAAGGTTCATTCATTTAGCAATGTCAACAGTTGGCTGACCAGAGTTGCCTTTGTTCACGCGAATGAATGAGTGGCTGACTGAGTGAGTGAGTGAGTGAGTGAGTGAGTGAATGAATGAATGGTGTGGAATGGAAAGGTTGTTCCTCTTATATTGTGACACTCACGTAGCCGCAGTTAGTTTTGGGTCGTGTCAAGTGTCGTTTTCACTGACGCGGAAATCAAAAAACAAAAACTTGCCAGCTTGACAAACTGACTAACTGACTAACTGACAAACTGACGGGTGCGAAATCTGTGCCCAGCCAACAACAATTCAAATGGGGGCAACTTCAACTTCGACTTGCGTTCAGTTTTTGCTAGTTGTGCGAAATGTGGCAAGAAAAATGATATGATGCCAAGGATGCCATTACTTCCGCTACTGCAACTGCTTCTGCTTCTTCTTTTTCTTCTTCTTCTTCTTATTTTTCAACTCAAAACTAGACTGTGTGCGTTGCAAGTGAATTTGATAAACGAAGCGAGCGCGAAACTACAGCTGTCAACCCTAGTGCGAGTCCGAGTAATGCAATCATTAAACACATTTTTTGCCGCCAACAAATGCAATTTCCTCAACTCGAACTATTTTTCTAGAGCTGCAACTTTTTCTTTATTTTTTTGAAGATGCAACAGCGGCAAGCAGCAGCGGCAGCAGCAATCAACACTTAAGAAGCACCCACAAAAGCAGCTGCAATTAATTTCACTTTCAATTTAGCGGCGGTCGCTTTTCATTTCTTTTCTGTAGGCGTTGCTGCGTATCACTATCTCCCTCTCTCTCTCCATCTCCCTCTCTCTTTCTGTCAATTTCCCTCATTGTGTGTGCTGCATTTAACGGCCAATGTGTTGTAAAAAGTCAAATAATGTCGAAAGCGCCCCAAGTTTGCGGCATGGAAATTAATTTTAATTGCTACAATTTAGATAATCAAATGAGTTTTCATACTAAGTAAATTAAGCGAGAAATAAAGAAGAAGAAGAGAGGAAAAAATACGACACACCCACTTCGAGTGTTAAAAGTTAACACTTAACACTTGAACCGTTAGCTGATTATTAAATTTTAAATTAAATTTGTTTGAAATCTTAAATGATTTTCAGGGGTTTGCCTTTTGACATTCTAAATTGAAACATGGTCGTAAATAAATTAATTCGAGTAGAGAAACAAATTTAAACTTAATAATATTAAGAATTATATTTTTAATAATATAAAAAATAAAAGTTCTTCTCTTCATAATTGAAATCAAAACATTTTTCGTCCTTTCCTTTGCCTTTTGACTTTATCCAATCCATTTCAATTGAAACAAATTTAAGCTTAATAATATTAAGAGTAATATTTTTTTTAATAATATAAAAAATAAAAACACTTTTTTTCATAATTTAAATCAAACCATTTTTCTACTTCCTTTTGACTTTATTCAATTTCTATTCGCATTTCTTTGAAACCCCCTCAAACATATTAAAGCCTTATTATGATAGCCACACGCTAAATTTAATATATATATATATATATATATATATATATATATATATATACATACTATTTTTGGCTGACTTAATAACCGGATAGTTTGTTTTTCTTCTATTCACGCCAAATCAATTAAATTGTCCTCAATTATTAAATTTGTTGTAATCATTAAATTACAATCAGCAACTTCCGTTCAAAGTTGACTGCTGCCTTTCCCTCAAATTATGTACAATTGATTTGTAAACCCAACATTAACCCAAATTCTGAGCTTAGTTTCGACTTATCTTTTTTACACTTTAGATATCGAGGCCAGCAATTTAATCGGTAATTAGCCGCTTTCACCTGTCAATTAATGCAATCAGGTTGCTAAACAAATTCTCAATGCACAACTTCTGAGACCAAATAAAGTCCACTTAGGGGTAGAAAACAAATGAGCTTCATTAAGTATATATTACATATATTACATATACATACATATGTATATGGTATATATAAATATACAAATTACCCTTTAATTTAATGACTGATTTTTTATAGATTTTATTTTAGCTTAAATTAAATTCAAGCTAAACTTGTTTAAAGCTTGAGCATCATTTTTTGCAGCAAATCTAAATTTTTAGCAGTGCAGTAAAATGCATAAACAAATATTTGAATAATTTAAAATATTTTGCTATCTAAGCTAACTTTATCATATATCTTAAAACTTATTTCTCAGAGTTTATAAATTCGTATAATGCATATAGAAATATTTAAATACTTTTCATAAGCAATTTTTTTTATATATATCTTATTTAAAGAATAACCTTTATATTACAGCTCGTATCTTAAATCTTATATTTCATAAGTTATTTTCAATTATCTTAAATCTGAAAACCAAAAACTTATATAGATCTTATCTTATATCTTATGGCTCATATTATTCTTCTCTATTTTTTGTGTCGGAGAATTTATAGAGTATTTGGGAGAAGGAGAAGGAGGAGAAGAGAAGCGCCTGAAAACTACGCGGCACAACTTTTGGCTAATGCCCAAAGCTCGTTCTGGTCGAATAATGAGCAACTTTTTGGCGCTGCACGCAAAGGTAGAAAGAGAGAGAGACAGAGACAGAAAGAGAGAGAGAGAGAGAGACAGAGTCAGAGTGAAAGGTCACTACTTGCAAAAGTAATAAACGCTTAAGTGTTCGCCATTGTTTTGCCAGAATAATGTTGAGTTTATGTGGGTGGTCAAATGGTGCCCACTAGTTGTGGACTGGAGGGTGTAGCTTTTGGGAGGGGTAGCTTTTGGGGGGTTGGTCCTGCGATGCTGGCAATATGCCAGGTGTAACGGCTAACGAAACTTATTAATAATTAATTTTGCTTTTATTTATA